>JAIEZT010000073.1:0-63575 GCA_019594935.1 Periophthalmus modestus | reverse complement strand
GAGTGTCTGACTCTGGAGAACTAGTGGAATGCACAGGACTGGCCTCCACAACATTCTGCTGACTGGGATATTCAGCTGTATTGGTGTTTTTTATATTCAGTCAAATGAGCTTTTGGTGCCATAGCATTAAAAGATTCAAAACAGATGCCCTGAAATAACAACTATCCGTTAGTTAAAGCTGTTATCTGAAGCGAATGTTTTAGCGCTAAACTTGAAATAAAAAACACAGTGGACCTTGTTTCCTTGAAGGCGAATATTATTTTTATCTGCTCGATGAGTTTCTACCGAGTGACTTTGTTTCCAGGCAACCGCAGCATTCCAGCGTGACGTCGGAGCGGGGCTGAAACGGCCTTCAGCGGCTCGGTCCGACACTAATAACAGGAACTTTTTCTATCATTTGAATCAACACTTCTCATCCTTTCTGTCTAAATATCCACATTTATATTACCTGAAACACAGGGATAGTTTGGTTTTTTTGCTTTGCTTTTGAGTTTTCTTTTGGGTCCACACTGTTTTTGCTTTTATGTTTGTGTTTGTGTTTTATTTTGTCACACGTATCATTAAAAATACACACTGACATTAGAATTTTAAGGTATAAAATCTAAATTAACTCTGGTCAGGGACTGAGCTCCAGCTCCTGAGCACAACCTGCAGAAAAACCATCTACAGCACGATCGGAGACGCAGGAAAGTAACAAGTTCACACGTCTCTGGAGGCAAGTTTGGAAAAAATCTGTGAAAAAGTGTAGGATAAAGTGTAGGATGAAGCAGAGGATGAAGCGGAGGATGAAGCAGAGGGTGAAGTGGAGGATAAGGGTTTGCAGAGGGCTGTGGTGGAGATGTGGCTGCAGAGATACAGGGCTGGGTTGGAAATGCTCCGCTGCGTGCTAATTTCCTCTGTGATTGTTGGCGACAGGAAGTGAGCGCTGTCAGGTCGACTGGAGCGATAAAACTCACACTATCTATATGTGGAACATGTCTGGAGCATGTGCCGACTGTTACACCTCGTCACCGGAATATAACCAGGATTTTACACTCAAATATTCTCTCCTGTGTGTATTTTTAGGTTTCATATTACTGTGAAAACTGTGAGAACTCGCTGCCAACAGAGCGCCAGCCCATAAACCTGATTTATAATCAGAGGAAGGGCAATTTCTGAAAGATATCTTAAAAAACATCCTTTCTGACTTATTTCCTGCATATTAAGTTTTTTTGTTAAATATTTTATTAAAAAATCTGTACATGGGACACATGTACATTTACTTTATATCCGAAAAGGAACAATTAAAACACAGATGGTTTAATTTTAATACAAAACTGAATCCTGTTCTGCACTAAAACTAAGTCTGTGCAGTCGTCCCTCGATATATCGCGGTTCACCTTTTGAACTCGCTGTTTCGCGGATTTTTTTAATGTAATTTTGCATGTTTTTTTTTTTTGTTTTTTTTACATCATATGAACGTGCATCGTGTTCTGCGTCCTGATTGGCTGAGGGACTGTAGACCATTGTGTTCTGTTTCCTGATTGGCTGAGGGACTGTAGACCATTGTGTTCTGTGTCCTGATTGGCTGAGGGACTGTAGACCATTGTGTCCTGCGTCCTGATTGGCTGAGGGACTGTAGACCATTGTCCATCAGTCTCCTCCGTGTCTCCTGTACAGTACAGAATGTGTCAGACAAATTTACATAAATGTTGGATCAGTGTGACTCTGAAGTGCTGTATGTTTGCAAGTTTTCTCCCCGACAAAACCCACAATGTCGATGAGACGTTCTGCACCGACAAAGGCACCGACGAAGGTTTGAACTTTGAGAGAAATGTGAGAAAATGTTAAGAGAAAAGTGTATAAAGTGTGTGGTGAGGGGTTTTACAGACAAGAAACATGTAAAAATACAGCTGACACTTCTCTTAGAACATAACCCCCGAGATAAACCACTGCACACAAAAGTAAATGGAAAAGATAAAATAATTTTTCAAGATTCAAAAGTTGGCAGTTCAGTCCAGCTGCAGCATGTACTGTTGTGTTGTTGTGTCCTTGGGCAAGACACTTACCTGTGAATGAATGTTCCAGGGGCTGTGGTCGTGATGGGGAATGAGCGTTTGAGTTTTGTGCGTCACTGAAATGGTTTTATTCTGCACTTTTCTCCTTTAATGCTCATTTTCTGATGATTATTTGTGTTTTTTATGTTTCGATTTGTTTAGTTGTGACTTTAATGTCTTTTTTATTCTGTAAAACACTTCGAACGACCTCGTGTGCGACTGTACAGATAAACTGGCTCAGATTGTCAGTCGCTCTTTGTCCACTCTGTCACGTCCGCAGTGTTTGGAGAAGTTCACAAACCCGTCGTTATTACTTCAAAGTTTTCTAATTTCATCTGAATTTCTTTGCGCAGTTTCTTTTGGATTATTTGCTCCGTGTTGAGGCGTTGTTCCGCCCCAGGACTCTTGGTAATGATGATTTGCCAGTGTTTGTTTATGAACTTAGAGACGTAGCTTTGTCCTGCTGTTTCCTCAAATAGGTTTTCTGTGAATATTCTTCCTTATACCCCCCGAACACACACACAAGCGCACACAAGCGCACACAACCGAACACAACCACACAATGTCAAACAACCCAATTAGCCACCATCTATGGGGGTAATTATGCATAGACTATTAAGCTGTTGTCTTTCAGAGCGCCATCACAACTGTAATTACGGCAAAAGAAACAATGATGCGTAATTACTGTTCGCCATTGGTGCTCCATTGTAAATACATCAGCGGATTTGGGGGGAGCACACAGATCTGAACCAAATAATATTGATTTAAGGAAACAAAATGGAGCAGAGCCATCCTTTAGTCACAGCGCTAACTCTTCATAAACATATATTATAATCAAAGACAGAATATCAACCCATCCGTCTTCTCTGGAGTGTAAAGGCCTGACGTTTCCATTTATTAAAGCGATGAGACGAAGGCGAGGACTTTAACGATGACACCACATGATCAATGAGGCTATTGTGTCGTGCTGCAAAGAGCTTTATTATTACAGCACCGGCGGCGTCCCAAACCAGTGCGATTTAGCTGCGTTTAAGTGTGATTTCCCCAGTGGAGTTTAGGTATTCACAGACGGGTCTCGAGCGGCTCTGCTCTTTATGTGAAGTAATGTCACGAGAAACAAGGGACTGCGCTGTGGCAATAAAGGAAATCTATTACAAACACAAACGGAGAGCTGTCTGCTTTGTTTTACGGCGCTCGCTCACGGTGCCTCAAAAACACACATGGATTCAAATAAGGGCCACTCGATTGTTTTAAAACGCACAATACTTCAGTTTGTGGAGTCGTTTTAGTTTTTATTATGCCTCAAAATTAGCATTAGCGACTCTTTCTAAACCTGTCCACTGTCTGACCCTAACCCCCTGACCTCTGACCCCTGACCCCTAACCCACCTGCAGCTCCCTGTCCCCTGCCTTATCTTTAATTATTTACTCATTTTAGCGAGATTCTGCAAAAACCTCAGATAAATTTGGACAGGAAGTAGAGACGCTAACAGGCAGTAGTAACGCTAACAGGAAGTAGTGATGCTTTCAGGAAGTAGTGACCCTAAAGGGAAGTAGTGACACTAACAGGAAGTAGTGATGCTGAGAGGAAGTAGTGACACTCATAGGAAGTGGTGACGTTAGCAGGAAGTAGAGACACTAACAGGAAGTAGTGACCCTAACAGGGAATAGTGATGCTAACAGGAAGTAGTGACACTAACAGGAAGTAGTGACGCTAACAGTTGCCAGAAGTCAATTTACAACTCAAATCTACCACGACATCGGCCTGATTTCTTAAACATTCTGTTTAGGTTTTTGTGCTTGTTCAAACTGAAGCTCCACGCAGATAAACAGATAACAGGCCAATGTACAGGTCAGATCACTGGAGAGGCGAGCCCGCTAACACCTGCAATTGGATTTAAAGCAATAACATGTTCATGGTCAGAGATCCCCGACCAGAAAAGTGACATTGTGCAGCTTTAATGAACAAGTTTATGTCAATCGAACTGGAGGAGGTTTAAAACATCTCCTCACTGTGACTGTTCGCCGTTCCTCTGTTCGCCGTTCTTCTGTTCGCCGTTCTTCTGTTCGCCGTTCTTCTGTTCGCCGTTCTTCTGTTCGCCGTTCTTCTGTTCGCCGTTCTTCTTTTCGCCGTTCTTCTGTTTGCTCTTCTTCTGTTCGCTCTTCCTCTGTTTGCTGTTCTTCTGTTTGCCGTTCCTCTGTTCGCCGTTCTTCTTTTCGCTGTTCTTCTGTTTGCTCTTCGTCTGTTTGCTGTTCTTCTGTTCTTCTTTGTGTGGGGTGTAATCGTCCCAGTTACAGGAGGAACATAAGCATAAAGGAGCTGGTACGAGTCGAAGTTAAATCCGTTTTATTACAATGGTCGATGGGTTCATGGATTACAAGAGCCACTGTTTCTGTCGAGGAGAAGAAGGTGGAGAATCGCAGAGGCCTGTTGAGACTAGCATCAATGTAAAAGCCATAGAGACGCCATTGTGCAACGGAACAATAAAACACTCGTTAAAATCCCTCGAATACAGGTTCCAGCTCCAGCGCAGTCATTCGATAAAGGATTAAAGCCTCGCTCCTCGCAGCAGGGGCAGCAAAAATACAGATCCACTTTTAATTAATCCTTGTTTGAATTAAGCTGAAAAATTAATACAGTAAATTGGCTGCGCTGACGTGACGAGGAGGTTATGATACAGTGGGGCATCAAAGCACGGAGCAGAAAGGCATGATGGGATATTAGCTTCAGAACATAAGTGCTGACTGTCAATGAAGAGGTGAACTTTGGGATTTCACACCTGGATAACAGCAGAGGACACAGCTAAACGGGACGGCCACATAAATGATAGAGAGACCGGAGGGGCAGGTTTAAATTTAGCTCAGGATAGTGGAAATCAATATTTTACACTTTTTATGATAACACAGAAGAGCTCGACTCAGCAGCTCACCTTTTCACCAACTGGACGGAGGAAAAAAAAAAAAAACATATTCTTTGCTCCAGAGAGGCTCATATTCCACTTTAATTCTCCGATCTGTGTTGTAATGACGTTTCCTCGTGAAAAACGAAGCTGGAGTTGTGTTTTTGAGGAGCTTTAGAACAGCTCACAACAGACAATCTGACTTAATATACCACCTTTAAAGATGCACTAAGTCACTTTTCTGGTGAGGATGTGACAGCTGATTGTTTCCATGGAGATATTTTTACATAAATGTTCAAACTGCTAAAAACATCGTCCGTTCTTACTGTGAGGAGCCTCCTTTCCACAGATCAGACCTGTAAGGTTGCACATTTCAGGTGTTTTGCAGGATTTTTCTTGAGTTTTCCAAATGTCATGTCGTTATCGTTTGTTCTCGTTTTTATTCATATTTCGTGTTGTCAGATATTACAAGTAGAGCCAGCTTTACGTCCCTGACACAGGCGAACGCAACTTTTATTTTACTTTCACGTTTGTCGGTGCTTTTTACACTGTAGATGTAGAATTACTGTATTTTCTGGACGTTGCTCTGGAGGATAAGTCTCACCAGCAAAAAATGTAAAATAATGAAGAAAAAAACATAAATAAGTTGCATTTTTTGGGCAAATTTATTTATCAAAATCCGAGACCAACACCAGACATTTTATCTTTAAGTCAAGTTATAAGAATTTAAAAAAAAAACAAAACTAAAATGCAACAAAAAAAAAACCTAAAATGCAAAAAAAAAAAAAAAAAAAAAAAAAAAAAAAAAAAGCTAAAAAAAAAAACCAACCTAAAATGCAAAAAGAAAATAAAAATTAATGAAAAAAAAAAAAAAAAATCCAACAAAAGTTCACAATTTCCAATATTTTCAAAATAATTTTCTCCATTTCATAATAATTATAGTAGAATAACATGTAGAGGTTAAAGTGAAATATTTACTGTATTTTCTGGACGTTGCTCTGGAGGATAAGTCGCACCAGCAAAAAATGAAGAAAAAAACATATAGAAGTTGCATGTTTTGGTTAAATTTATTTGACAAAATCCGAGACCAAGAGCAGACATTTTATCTTTAAATGAAGTTATAATAAAAATAATAAAATGTGGAAGAACAGGCTGAATAGCAGAACATCACGAGGACATAAGTCACATCTGACACAACTATGGACAAATAGACACTTAAAAAAATACAGCACTAAAACTGCACTTTACATTGAAAACTACTGCTTCTGTAGCTGATTGTGTATTATCTGGATCTATTTTATTTTTTTTATTCTATGACTGTTTTTTTTCTTGGTTTCAGTCAAATACATCTGGGAGGGCATCTGGCATACAGTTAGTTGTGTATATTGCAAATCCTTGTCACATTATCCATTCATACTGTTCTGTAGATGAACCATTTAAGAGACGTACTCCAGATTTACATAAATGTTTAAAGACTCTCTCCATTTTCCCTCGTGTTTTTCTGCACTGATCAGTTTCATCTTTTGATCCCAGCGTTTGTAAAGTAAAGGTCGTTTTTTTCTCGTCTTTCAGAGCCGAGTTTTCATTTGTAATCTTGAATAAAGCAGATTACTTCTATGGTGCAGTGTGTAAGAATGTGAGTTGTTTGGAGCAGCAGCACTGAAGTCTGCGGGGCCCAGTGTGCGGGGCCCAGTGTGTGGGGCCCAGTGTGCGGTCGGGATCCAAGCCAAGACATGAAGGAGCCGTGTGGGACCAAAGAGCCGTTTGTGATTAGGTGGAGTGACTGAGGCTGTGTGCAGCCACGGAGATACAGAACGAGGCAAAAGTTTAATTTGGCAACAAAAAAACACACCACTGATAGCGACGGCCCCGCTCACCTTCAGCCGCTCCAGTAATTACTCTGTTAATTAACTTCTAACGGCTTTGGAGCGTTTTGTGCTTTTTTGAAAAGTAGAGACGATAAAGTATCATCAACATAAAAAGACAAAATCACCATGTGTTTAAATAGTATTAGATGATGATTTCTTTCTTTTTTCAGTCAGTCCTTGTGTAAACTGGCAGGGCATCTGATGTAAATCCTGTGTGAAATCACGGTGCACCGTCTTTGCCCTCAGTCCAGGAGGTAACCGGTTTGATCCTCAGCGTGTGGAGCTGCTGCATCCTTAAGAAATGTGTCACTGTTGATAATAAAGTTTACAAAGATAGGCGTGATTGACAGGTGAATTAGCCAATTAATAGCAATTAGCCAGTTAGCAAAAACCTCAGAGATAAAATTGGACAGGAAGTAGTGACGCTAACAGGAAGTAGTGACGCTAACAGGAAGTAGTGACGCTAACAGGAAGTAGTGACGCTAACAGGAAGTAGTGACGCTAACAGGAAGTAGTGACGCTAACAGAAAGTAGTGACCCTAACAGGAAGTTGTGACGCTAACAGGAAGTAGTGATCATAACAGGAAGTAGCAACCATAACAAGAAGTAGTAACTGTAACAGGAAGTAGTGACCCTCAGGTAGTGACCGTAACAGGAAGTAGCAACTGTAACAGGAAGTAGTAAGCGCAACAGGAAGTAGTGATGCTAGCAGCAAGTAGTGACCCTAACAGGAAGTAGTGACCCTAACAGGAAGTAGTGACCCTAAACAGGAAGTAGTGACCCTAACAGGAAGTAGTGATGCTAACAGGAAGTAGTGACGCTAACAGAAAGTAGTGATGCTATGTCAGATGTCCTGCCACTTTAAACAAGCACTGACATATAAACAAACTAAGAAACTAGCTCTGAACTAACTCAGCGTCTTCTTAAATACATCATTATTTTGTTCATGTCTGATTCTTTTTATATCTTTTTATGTTAAGGGAGCTGCACGGTCGTTCTTTATAAAAACAAACAAAATATGGCTGCTTATGAGGAAAAAAGAGCAAAAGAATCTAACCGTGGAGTGAAAAAACATCACAGATTTCTGCAGAATCAATTAGCGAGTGTTTTAATTTTGTCACTGAATAATAAACAAATGTGATTCCACGGTTTTATTCGCATGACCAGACTGATCTCCCTCTGCGTAAAAACGCCAGAGAAATTCTGGACTTTTCCAGGCAAACGAAACCTGGCAAAAACCATGACCAGACCAGGAACGAAAAGCCAAGAGCGAAAAGTGTGATCTAACCAGGACCAATCTGGTGCATTTCCAGAGGCACAGAATGTCCAGTGACCTCAGGAAGTCTTTCTGCTTCTGCTCTCGTTTCCTCAGCTCCATTCATCTCCACTCACACTGCCAGACTTTTCTAAACGCCCCCCAAAAACCCTCCTGATCCCCTCTTTTCTGCCTCCTTGCCTCTCACTGTGAACTTATGAATAGAAATGTATTCAAATGACAAAAACAATCCTGGGCTGGAGTTCATTTACGCTGCATATTTTGCGGTGCAGCCTGGTGCAGACTCAGGTGGGCTGGGTATTAATAGCTGTTCTTGGTTGTTGACGTCAGCAGAAATCACACGTGTGCCTCTTAACGCTTAAATGGTGTTTTGTGTTAGTTAGACGCATCACTCCGAGCCGCCGCGCTCTTTAGCACTTGTCACAGAAAGTATATAAAAATCCTGCCTGTTCTCACCATAAAACCTGGGATTTTATTCGTGTTACTGCTCTGATTGTGCCACTTGTACCTGTTGATAACCTCTCCACAATCTGTGACGCCATTTGAATAAAAGGTCTGAGTTTAGACCATTAAAGGTGTTAAAGGTGTTAAAGCTGCTCTATGTGACGATTGTGGTGCAGGGTTCACCACCTTTTAGTCTCCAGTGTAATTCAATATGTTTTGTTCTTTCAATTCCTTTTTCAAAGCTAAAAAAAAAATCTTAAATGTGCTTTATGTGTCTGTTTTTAATGTTCATATGTTGATTTACAGACAGAATAGTGAAATAAAAACCCCAGGATCATGTAGAGGGTTAATACGAACATTTAAGACCAGAATGAGTCTGACAGCAGCATAACAAAAATAAATATATATCAAACAAAAAAACAAAATGAAACAAACTCAAAATAACAAAAAACAACCCTCAAAATAACAAAAATAAATAAATAAACAAAAAAACCCTCAAAATAACTAAATACCCCCTCCCCCCAAAAAATAAAACAAAAACAAAAACTAAAAATAACAATAAATAACTAAATAAATAAGCTAAAAAAAAACAAAAAAAAACAACCTAAAAATAACAAAAACTAAATAAATAAATAACAAAAATCTAAATAATAAAAAAAACAAACCTCAAAATTAAATAAATAAATAAACTCAAAATAACAAAAAAAAAAAAAAAAAAAAAAAAAAAAAAAAAAGAGAGAAAATTAACAAAGTAAACTCAAAAAATAATTCCCAGGATCATTTAGAGGGTTAACACAAACATTTAAGACCAAAATGACGAGTCTGACAGCAGCAGGGACAGAGAGAGGGGACAGTTTTTCAATAGAAAGTGAATTGGAGCCAGAGTCGATGGAGCAGGAAGTGCTCCATGATCACTTCCTGTTTGGAACGTGGCGGCTAACAGGTTAGCTCTGTCCGTTTATGGTTATTATTTGCATATTTACTTTCTTCTTGTGTTTCTTGACTTGAAATAAATACATAAAAAATGGAATAACTCTTAAACTGTGCACTACGGAACATTTCTGCTGAAGTTTCCACCATTTATCTCCATTGTTCCACAGTATGGCTTTAAAATGAATGATCTCCATGGAGAAAAGGCCAAGTTACTAGTCAGTTCTGTGGAGAGGAGAGCCTGTTCATTGTAATACATTTGTTTTTCAAAGGCGTTTTGAGCAATAAAAATATATGTGATTGAATAAATACAAAAAGTAGAAAAGTGGAAAAGTTACAGTGTCACTTTAAATGTTTCCTGTAAAAAAGACAAAATAAAACAAACAGAGGTGTGCAGACGGTTTATTCCAGCGTGTTTGCCGTAGTCCAGGTGTTTTAGATTATCACAGTAGTTGATTCCACATGGTTCTCATATGAGGATGTGTTAATTGGACAAAATGGCGTCGCACCAGTTTTTTTTCTGTTTTTTACCTCTGCTGAAATGTGTCAGTCGTGGTTTTAGCGACGTGGACCTGTTCTGGACTCACTCTTAGACTCAAACTCTAACTTCCAGATAACGTGATTAGACTTTTTCACTTTATATTTGGTTCTTTCTTCTGTTTTGACTTTAGTTGAATATCTGTTGATCCAGCCACACTTCACCATAAAAAACACGGCGTCTAACTCGATTCTGCCACAGTAACGTGATTGTTGGTGCGTCCGCTGCTCGTGTCATGGCACTAATGGCTCTGTCCATAGAAAAGCTCTGTGTCTCTGTATTCTGTCCATCTCCTCTCTCTCGCTCTGTATTCTCTCTGTTTTCTCTCTGTTTTCTCTCCGTATTCTCTCCATCTTGGCTCTGTGTGTGTGCGTCTATAGCAGTAAATAGCCGTCTGTCTCCGCCAGGCCCCGTCGCCGTGGTGACGAGAGCAGCGTTCCGGTCAGATACTGAGGCTCTGTGACTCAGCAGAAGCCTCGTTTCAACCAAATCACAGCGTTTTTGTTTTTTTTCTAATCAGGGGAAAACAGAAAACAGAAGGAAGATGGTGACGTCAGACGTGAAATATGAACATTTACTTAAAGCTTCTTAGAAAAAGAAAAGCTGGACCGAAAGTTGCAGGAGGTGAAGATGTTTGGCTCCTCGTTCAAGACACTTTTAGTTTGTTTTTTTAGTTTTTTCTTGCTGTGACGGAGGGTCTAAGACAGGGGGCGCTCTGGGACACGTCTGTGGATTATTTTCTTTGCCTGTTTCTGTTTCATTGTTGATTTTCTAACTTTCTGTTGGTTAAATTATTTCTCACGTTCAGCCCAAACGTGCTGCTGTGATTTTGGGCTTTATAATAAGTTAAACTGAGCTGAATTCCTGCTGGACACTGTCTTATATCTGTCTGTAGGAGGCGCTAACGACGCTGAAGCTGAAATGCTTTTGGTTACAGTTTCTGTTTGAGTTTAGGTTGAGTTACACTAAGTGAGCACTGTGCCTGAGACAAACTGAACAGAAACATACTGATCTTAATGATGTTTTCACTTCTATTAGCCTCCTGGCTCCTTGTTCTCTTTGTTTGCTTTGTTTGCTTTGGGTCTGAGAGTGGATTATAGATGGAGGACAGATGATAGAGGACAGGTGATAGAGGACAGGTGATAGAGGACAGGTGATGGAGGACAGGTGATAGAGGACAGGTGATAGAGGACAGGTGATAGAGGACAGGTGATAGAGGACAGGTGATGGAGGACAGGTGATGGAGGACAGGTGATGGAGGACAGGTGATGGAGGACAGGTGATGGAGGACAGGTGATGGAGGACAGGTGATGGGGGACAGGTGATGGGGGACAGGTGATGTCTAAGGCCATTTTTTGTCTCGTACTTTGATAAAATGATTGACTTTGTCGTCCTTTAAATGGAGGATCACGTGTGAATAATAATATAATAATAAAATGTTTTGTACAGCACTTTTCATCAAACTGCTGCAGTGTTTTTGATTTAGTAAAACAAATATTATATTCTCATACGTGATAATTGAAAGAAAAGATAATTACAGATTTTTGTTTTCATTTGGGAAAAACATCAAAGCTCAGAAAAAACATGTATTTCATAACTTGTGAGTTATAATATAATAATGTAAAGGTTTATATCGCACTTTTAACATTGTTATTGTTCTATTACGTAATAAAAGATATTAAAGATGTTAGTGTTGATGTTTTTATCGTTTGGGAAATTATTTAAAGCTTGAAAAACAGTTTGAGACGAGAAAATGCATTTCACACTTGAGCAAATGCAGAAAGAAGGAGAAGGATGAGAAGGATGAGAAGGAGGACGAGGAGGAGGAGGAGGAGGACGAGGAGGAGGAGGAGGAGGATGATGAGGAGGAGGAGACAGAGACACTTTAGTCCACGTCAGGACCACATCTCTGTCTCAAACAAACTGATAAAAGCTGATAAAACATGAGCTCATCGTAAAGTCTGACCGTGAACTGCAGGAGAACATTTGTGAGCTCAGAGAGTCATGTGTCTGCATGTTCTCTCTGTCCTCCTCAGTATGTTCTCTCTGTCCTCCGTGTTCTCTCTGTCTTCCATGTTCTCTCTATCTGCATGTTCTCCGCTCTCTCTGTCCTCTGTATGTTCTCTCTGTCCTCCGTGTTCTCTCTGTTGTCTGCATGTTCTCCGCTCTCTCTGTCGTCCGTGTTCTCTCTGTCGTCTGTATGTTCTCTCTGTCGTCTGATTGTTCTCCGCTCTCTCTGTCCTCCGTGTTCTCTCTGTCGTCTGCATGTTCTCTCTTTGTCCTCCGTGTTCTCTCTGCCTCTGTATGTTCTCTCTGTGTGCATGTTCTCCGCTCTCTCTGTCTGCATGTTCTCTGCTCTCTCTGCCTCATTATCATGTGAATGCTCCACATTTCCTGCCTGTGCCAAACAAGAGGAGCCTTGTTCAGAGCCAGGCCCCACGGCAGAGCTGCCCCGATGTGAAGCCTCCGAGCGGGAACAGTCCACCAGGAGTTCAGCCTCTCTCTCCATCCCTCCATCTGCTCAGGACATGCTCACAGTCTGAGAGGGAGAGAGGGAGAGAGGGAAAGAGGGGGGAGAGAGGGAGAGAGAGAGAGAGGGGAGAGAGAGAGAGAGGGAGAGAGGGAGAGAGATGGAGAGGGAGAGAAAGAGAGAGAGAGAGAGAGAGAGAGAGAGAACTCACGCTCTGAGAGGGAGAGAGAGAGAGAGCTCACAGTCTGAGAGGGAGAGAGGGAGAGAGGGAAAGGGGGGGGGGGAGAGGGAGAGAGCTCACAGTCTGAGAGGGAGAGAGAGAGAGAGAGAGAATTCACAGCCTGAAAGAGGAGGAGAGAGAGAGAGCTCAGTCTGAAAGAGAACAAAAATAGAGTGAGAGCTCACAGTCAGAGAGAGAGAGAGAACTGCTCACAGTCTGAGGAGGAGCGTGAGGAGGAGTGAGGAGGAGTGTGAGGAGGAGCGTGAGGAGAACATTCTGAGAGCTGTTCAGTCCTCTTCAGTGTTGGTCTTTTTAATATAAACATCTACAAACTAGATGTTCAGATGTTTTATAAGTTAAATTTTATCTGTACCATATATTTTATTTACATGTGATATGATTATTTTATTTTTACTGGACGATGAATCTGTTTGTCTGGAAGTTTCCTCACATCATCAAACTCTGTATCAGTAAATGTCACGGAGCCGTTTGGCTCCATCGACTGTTTCTGAATAAATATTGGATTTAAAGCTGAGTCTGGGTGGATCCTCTGACCTGCAGCTTCTTCTCTTTATTTGTTATTTTCTCTGTTTCTTCCTCAAATCCCCAGATTATTAAAGCTCAGGCCTCGTCCACAATCGAACCCGAGTCAAGTGCAAAGAGTCTCAGGGCCGCTGAGGACTCATCGACTCCACCTCTGCACCGCACAGAACATACAACATACAACAGAACATACAACATACAACATACAACAGCACATACAATATACAACATACAACAGCACATGCAACATACAACATACAACAGCACATACAACATACAACAGCACATACAATATACAACATACAACAGCACATGCAACATACAACATACAACAGCACATACAACATACAACAGCACATACAATATACAACATACAACAGCACATACAACATGCAACATACAACATGCAACAGCACATACAACATGCAACATACAACATACAATAGAACATACAACATGCAACATGCAACAGAACATACAACATACAACATGCAACATACAACAGAACATACAACATGCAACATACAACATGCAACATGCAACATGCAACAGCAGATACAACATAAAATATACAGCATACAACAGCACATACAACATACAACAACACATACAACATACAACATGCAACAGCACATACAACATGCAACATACAACAGAACATACAACAACACAACACATACAACATACAACATGCAACAGCACATACAACATACAACATGCAACATACAACAGAACATACAACATACAACAACACAACACATACAACATACAACATGCAACAGCACATACAACATACAACATGCAACATACAACAGAACATACAACATACAACAACACAACACATACAACATACAACATGCAACAGCACATACAATATACAACAGCACATACAACATACAACATGCAACATACAACAGAACATACAACATACAACAACACAACACATACAACATACAACATGCAACAGCACATACAATATACAACAGCACATACAACATACAATATACAACATACAACAGCTCATACGAGTGTGTCTCTGATGTCGATTCTTCAGACAGAGACACACAGACCTGGAGGTGGAGGTCAGTCCTGGTCCTGCTCTCGCAGTGGGACCAATTTAACAGCCCCAGATCCTCCCCGAGAGCAGCTCCTAGTGTGTGTTTAAACCTGAGGAGCCTGTGTGTGGCTCCTAGTGTGTGTTTAAACCTGAGGAGCCTGTGTGTGGCTCCTAGTGTGTGTTTAAACCTGAGGAGCCTGTGTGTGGCTCCTGGTGTGTGGCTCCTGGTGTGTGTTTAAACCTGAGGAGCCGGTGTGTGGCTCCTGGTGTGTGGCTCCTGGTGTGTGGCTCCCGGTGTGTTCCTCCTGGTGTGTGTTTAAACCTGAGGAGCCTGAGTGTGGCTCCTGGTGTGTGGCTCCCGGTGTGTGGCTCCTGGTTTTGCTGGAGGGACTGTGTCTCTCGGCTGGTCTGGGAACACCTTGGGGAGAGGCTAGAGGAAGTGTCTGGGGTGATGGAAGTCCCTGGATAGATGGTTATTTCAAAATAAAAACATGTATTTTTCATTTTGGTTGTTTTTATTGGGCTGAAAAATGTAAAATAAACATGCATCCTTCCTCAGCGCGGGCTCGCCTCTCCACAAACCTGACTCTTCCTGCTTGTTTCCATGGAAACGTCGCTCTTTTTGCTTTAATCTTCTCAAGTTTAGCATAAACGTCTCTGTCTCCATGGAGAATGTTCTGAAGTGTGGCTTTAACTTTAAACTTCCATCTTGCAGTGACACGGCACCTTCAGAAAGTTCCACACTGCAGCTTTAAAGAGGAAAAACAGGATGAATCTTCATATTTTTCACTCTTCACTTTCTCCTGGTTTCTTGGTTTTATTTATTCAGATATTTTGGGGAAAGACTCTTAATCTGTGCCGGTCTAAGAGCCATTAGAGAAAAGTAAAATGACTGAAGTTCCTCCTGTCGCTGGACGTTTGGATGTCTCCAGGTCAGAAGAAGTTCAGTCGTTTTCAGGCTTTTGGAAACTCAAAGCGGCGCCTTCGCCTAAATTAAATGAGCGTCGTCTCCTCGTGTCGTTTAGCGTCTCGAGAAAAACGTCCCTCCTGCCGTCGGTTCTATCAGCTCTGAAAAAAAGTCGCCGCTGCAGCAGAAGTTCTGATTTGAAACAGGGCGGCGCCGTTTTCAGCCTCTAATCACCAGTATTTGTGATTAGATTTGCCATTTCTGAGGATATTTTAAACTTCTGCAGAAACATTAATATCTGAGGCGGATCTACACCACAGTTTAAACAGTTTAAACATTTTTACATGACAGTGACTTTGTTCTTTCCCTCAGACGTCGACTTTGAGCCAGTTATGACCATTCAGCCTGTGATTTTATGTTTTATTGTATTGGCCAAGTACAGGGTGGCCCAAAAGTCAGTGACACTTTTAAATCTTCTGTAGCTCCTTTAATTCTTAAGTTAAACTCACCAAATTTTAGCAGTAGATAAACTGAACCTTCCCACATTTTTGTCAGTATATAAAGTTATAATTGTTCACTTACACTTGAACTTATCACTGCATAACATTTAAATCATTTCCGGCTTATGGCTCTTATTTGATCCTGATGTTACGTTTGAAGTGGTTTATTGCCTGAGGTTTATTCACAAACACCTTTTCTTTAAGATAGACCCACAGGAAGAAATCAGGACGAGTCAGGTCTGTGGAGATCACATACTGCCCCCTGTCTGTGAAAAACACTTATTATTCCTTTAATGGCATTTACTCTTGGGGCATCTCTGGTATTAAAATGTGGACGGTAACACCGCTGGGTTTGTGAATTTGACCCATGTGACTCAAAGTCCCACTGTACAATGAGGGTTCGATCCTCGGTGCTGGATTTGCTCAGATTAATGTGGGAAGAGTCGTTCTAAATGCTCTGGAAAAATAAAAGACAAATATTTAGAAACAAAAGAGTTATGAGTTTTTTTCAGCTGTCAGTGACTTTTGGGCCACACTGTATAATATTGTGGTTTTTTGTTTTTTTTCTCCTTATTGTGAAGGAGGGTCTGAGGACAGGGGGCGCTCTGGGACACTTATTTACACTTAATTATTCTGCTTTTGTCTGCTTCTTTTTCATTGTTGGTTTAATCTTTTCTCATGCTGCTGCTGTGATTTTGGGCTTTGCAAAAATAAATTAAATTGAAATGACTGAATCTTGATTAAAATGTGGTTAATTACAGACTTAAGACTTTATTTGGAGAAAAAGAGAAGTTGAGGTTCACTTTGTTGATCAGGATGAGGAATATTTAACAGTAAAACACATTTTTGTAAAGCGCTTTTCCACTTTCAAGGCTTTACATCCAGAAACCACTCGTCCATTTGTAGTTTATGTTTTATTAGGGAGCAAGATTCAAACCGACAACCTTCAAATCACTGGGCAAACGCTCTACCAACTGAGCCACCGTCGCCCACGGTGCAGGAGAACAACGAGGAAACTCTACACAAGTTCTCCAGCTCGAGAAAAGACAAAGAGGACGAGGTTGTAATGAGGATTTGTTGAAGTTTGTGAGACGAGGCTGGAGCTTCGTGGAGGCTTCGACGCCCCACGGGAAAAGATGAAGTGTAATTAGCAGCGAGCACAAAAATAATCTGGACTGTGGACTGACTGTAAATCGACCTCACGTTTAAACATATGAGATCTGCTCCGTGGGTCTAACACTCCAAAGTGCTAGACTCTATTTTCTTCACACTTGTTCTAATTAAAAGTGATTTGTGATTAAAGGACGGCAGTCAGTCTCGAACAGCCTCGGAAAACTCTGAGGAGGTAACAGTGAGTCTGAGTCAGGCGGGAAGAACGATTTTAGTTTTAATTTGTGTTTGTCTTACTGTTTCTAAGTTTCTAATGTGCATTTCACTTTAAATCATGACGGAACGTGGTCGTAACTAAATTATTCTGTCAACTTTTGCAGCGTTTTTAAGGTGCGCTGTGTGACTTTTGTCGTGCAGGGTTCGCCACTCGCTTGTCTCGATACAAAAATGTGATATAGATATTTATTGATGATTTGAAGAGAGGCGGAGGCCGGTAGAGACTCGGGACGTGGGCTCTGTCGTTTCAGGACGTCTTCGGGCTGAAAGATGAGCAGCGGTGGAGACAGCAGAGACACACGAGCTCGTATAAATCAAGCTTCTGGGTGATTAGACGTGTGGTTTCGCTGAGGGGCGTGGTGTTTGGGGCGTGGTGTTTGGGGCGTGGTGTTGGGGCGTGGTGTTGGGGCGTGGTGTTTGGGGCGTGGTGTTTGGGGCGTGGTGTTTGGGGAGCGAGGGTGTTTGGGGCGTGGTGTTTGGGGCGTGGTGTTTTGGGGCGTGGTGTTTGGGGCGTGGTGTTTGGGGCGTGGTGTTTGGGGCGTGGTGTTTGGGGCGTGGGTTGTGGGGGGGCGAGGTGTGTTGGGGCGTGGTGTTTGGGGCGTGGTGTTTGGGGCGTGGTGTTTGGGGCGTGCTGTTTGGGGCGTGGTGTTTGGGGCGTGCTGTTTGGGGCGTGGTGTTTGGGGCGTGGTGTTTGGGGCGAGGTGTTGGGGCGTGGTGTTTGGGGCGAGGTGTTTGGGGCGTGGTGTTTGGGGCGTGGTGTTTGGGGCGTGGTTGTTTGGGGCGTGGTGTTTGGGGCGTGGTGTTTGGGGCGTGGTGTTTGGGGCGTGGTGTTTGGGGCGTGTGTGTTGGGGCGTGGTGTTTGGGGCGTGGTGTTTGGGGGCGTGGTGTTTGGGGCGTGTGTTTGGGGCGTGGTGTTGGGGGCGTGGTGTTTGGGGCGGTGGTGTTTGGGGCGTGGTGTTTGGGGCGTGGTGTTTGGGGGCGTGGTGTTTGGGGCGTGGTGTTTGGGCGTGGTGTTGGGGCGTGGTGTTTGGGGCGTGGTGTTTGGGGGTGTGGGGCGTTTGGGGCGTGGTGTTTGGGGCGTGGTGTTTGGGGCGTGGTGTGTTTGGGCGTGGTGTTTGGGGCGTGGTGTTTGGGGCGTGGTGTTTGGGGCGTGGTGTTTGGGGGCGTGGGTGTTTGGGGCGAGGTGTTTGGGGCGTGGTGTTTGGGGCGTGGTGTTTGGGGCGTGGTGTTTTTGGGCGTGCTGTTTGGGGCGTGGTGTTTGGGGCGTGCTGTTTGGGGCGTGGTGTTTGGGGCGTGGTGTTTGGGGCGAGGTGTTTGGGGCGTGGTGTGTTGGGGGCGAGGTGTTTGGGGCGTGGTGTTTGGGGCGTGGTGTTTGGGGCGTGGTGTTTGGGCGTGGTGTTTGGGGCGTGGTGTTTGGGGCGTGGTGTTTGGGGCGTGGGTGTTTGGGGCGTGGTGTTGGGGGCGTGGTGTTTGGGGCGTGGTGTTTGGGGCGTGGTGTTTGGGGGCGTGGTGTTGGGGCGTGGTGTTTGGGGCGTGGTGTTTGGGGCGTGGTGTTTGGGGCGTGGTGTTGGGGGCGTGGGGCTGTTTGGGGCGTGCTGTGTTTGGGGCGTGGTGTTTGGGGCGTGGTGTTTGGGGCGTGGTGTTTGGGGCGAGGTGTTTGGGGCGTGGTCCTGC
Organism: Periophthalmus modestus; assembly: GCA_019594935.1. Taxonomy (NCBI): domain Eukaryota; kingdom Metazoa; phylum Chordata; class Actinopteri; order Gobiiformes; family Gobiidae; genus Periophthalmus; species Periophthalmus modestus. The sequence continues at coordinate 44,827 of JAIEZT010000073.1, read as the reverse complement.
TCCTGAATCTCAGTCATTTTATCTCCGTTTGTGTGATTTACCTGGAATGTCTCATGGCGTCCTGCGTTTTGTCAGTCGCAGGTGTTTGGAATCGCTCGAAAAGACCTTGAACAACCTGCAGATTGTGTGAGATCAAACCTGTAACTTATTTTTGGGTCACTGACTGGTTTGAAACTGTCACCGTTTTACCTCCGAGTTAAACTTCTGTATTTCCCATGTTTCAGTCCATGTTTGTCCAGAGTCTCGTGGAAGGGCATCTGACGCAGGGTGGACTCTGCTCTTCATTGTTCCGTGGGTGTATTCATGATGGTTCTTTCCTCGAGGTGTAATGCGTCTTCATTATGTGGATCATTGGATCTCGTGTTCTTAGTTCACGGTGCGGGTTAATTGACCCCTGGAGGCTCCCGTACTTCTCTGAGTTAACGAACACTGGGATTATATGATTATTGTGCGTATCGTTGGATGTGAGGCGTGTTCGCTGGTCGTTCTTTAAAGGCGTCAAACTGCAGCAGATAGATGTAAATGAGACTTTGATAATCTCTGTCGTCTGTTTAAACCTACGGAGCTTTTATGGATTTGACATTTTGAATTAGTGACTTTGGGACAGATTCATTTGGGCTGATTTGATTTTCTCTTCGCTGCTTTTATGTCGTGAGGTGGAATTAAACTGTATTAGACCAAATGAAGATCACACGAGAACGACTTTATGTTCAGAGAATGAGGCTAATGTTTGAACCTGTGAGACGAGTTTGCTTTATGTCTCACGTTCTGTAATATCTGTTTAATATCTGTCTCTCAGACTGTCCATGACACTGATTTAGTTCACTGCAGATTTCATCACAAACAGGATTATTCTCTTCTGCCACATTTAATCAGATACTTTGTTTATTGGGTCTGCAGCATGTTTCCTGCAGAGTGCTTCACCTTTGTCTTTCTGGGTCATTTTCGGGGCAAGGGGGGCTTCAGTGTCTTGCCAAAGGACACAACAATCATCTGTGGGAGCTGGAATCACACCTCCAACCTGTGGGTCGGTGGATCTGACGTCTCGGTGATGTTTATGTCGAGAGCGAGATTCAAATTGTCATTTTAAATATCGTCTGTCCCTCAGTCCAGGTCTGACCCAGAGAAAAGTTTAAATCTGTCACTGGACAAAGTTTTGCTGTTTTAAAATATTCAAAATTTATGACAATATCCAAATAACACGGGCGTAGAATTATTTCAGACACATTTCAGAAAGAAGAGCTCCAGGTTGGACTGAACTAAGACGATTTAAAGATGCACTAAGTAACTTTTCTTTGCCTGGAATGAACATGATCATCTCATCGATCTGACATTTATTATTTATTCATTTGCTCTTTTTTATTGCTGAAAAGTCCATGTATTATTATTATTACTGTGAGTGGCTGACGTCTCCACAGATCTGACCTGCCTCCTTCTCGTCTTTATAGAGAATTAAAGACTCACTGTGGAACATCCCAAACAACACTGTCTGTTTTTTGAAGTTAAAATGGAACGACGACAGGTTTACTTGTTTCTGCAGTTTAAATGAGATAAACCGGATTAATCTGCAACATTCAGATATGAACAAATGAACAAAACCGCACAGGTTCATCAATGATTAATCGTGTGTGAGCTGTAATGTAGGTTAGGGCCCTGGAGGCGAGCGGAGGGAACATAAAACAAACAAATCGTTCTCTACAAAGGAAAACATCTTTTAACACCTCCTCTGCTGCTGCTTTGTCTCTACCTGGACTCAAACAGAAACGGGAAAACTCACATCGTTGGTTGATGGTGTTTTACTCGATTCTAAGGATTTATATGAGACAACGGCAGAAGGAGAAGTTTATGAGTGATTTACTTCTGTTTATTTACCTTATTTTACACTTAACGACATTCACCTGAGCCACGTGAGAGTCCATCAGCTCATCAACTTTACACGAGATCACACCTCAAGCACAGAGCCCCGTGAAAACCTGCAAACTTCCTCTAAACATCGTGACAACTGTGTGACCCAGGAGAAAAAGTCTTTTAAACCACACAGACCCAGACTCACCTGCGCAGACAGACTCACCTGCGCAGACACAGACTCACCTGCACAGACAGACTCATCTGTGCAGACAGACTCAGACTCACCTGCACAGACACAGACTCACCTGCACAGACAGACTCAGACTCACCTGCACAGACAGACACAGACTCACCTGCGCAGACAGACACAGACTCACCTGCGCAGACACAGACTCACCTGCACAGACAGACTCATCTGTGCAGACAGACTCAGACTCACCTGCACAGACAGACACAGACTCACCGGCGCAGACACAGACTCACCTGCGCAGACAGACTCAGACTCACCTGCACAGACACAGACTCACCGCGCAGCAGACACAGACTCACCTGTGCAGACAGACTCAGACTCACCTGCACAGACAGACACAGACTCACCGGCGCAGACAGACACAGACTCACCGGCGCAGACACAGACTCACCTGCGCAGACAGACACAGACTCACCTGCGCAGACACAGACTCACCTGCGCAGACAGACACAGACTCACCTGCGCAGACACAGACTCACCTGCGCAGACACAGACTCACCTGCGCAGACAGACACAGACTCACCTGCGCAGACACAGACTCACCTGCGCAGACACAGACTCACCTGCGCAGACAGACACAGACTCACCTGCGCAGACACAGACTCACCTGCGCAGACAGACACAGACTCACCTGCGCAGACACAGACTCACCTGCGCAGACACAGACTCACCTGCGCAGACAGACACAGACTCACCTGCGCAGACACAGACTCACCTGCGCAGACACAGACTCATCTGTGCAGACAGACAGACAGACTCACCTGCACAGACACAGACTCACCTGCGCAGACACAGACTCACCTGCGCAGACAGACACAGACTCACCTGCGCAGACACAGACTCACCTGCACAGACAGACTCATCTGTGCAGACAGACACAGACTCACCTGCACAGACACAGACTCACCTGCACAGACAGAGGCAGGAGGAGACGTGTCACTGATTTGAAGTTGATCTAAACTCGTCAGATAAAAGTGTCAAACTGCAGCTCTGCAGTGCACAAAAATCTATCTAATCCAGGAGCTTCTTTGGCCAGTTCCCGACACTTTTACTGTCACCAGGGACTGTGCAGGTCGGTCTAAGGTCGACCACGTTCACGCTGCACTCGCCCTGCCCCAGAGCGTGGGTGGAGACACTCTGAAACCTCCTGTTTGAGCTGGTCTTGGAGCAGCTGAAGCAGCTGAAGTGGCTGAAGTGGCTGAAGCGGCTGAAGCGGCTGAAGCGGCTGAAGAGGCCGATTGGTCCAGAATGAGACAGTTGGTTTCACATTGGCCCGAGCTCTTTTTTACATCGACCAGCGGCAGAGTAAAAACGACCCTCGTGAACAGTTGGAAATATTGTTGTTTTTATTTATTTTGAAGCAGATTAAACTCATGATTCACAAGTTTAATCTGTATTTAAACACATACATTATTTCCTTGTATTTTTTCTGCATAAATAGTTGTTTTTTTGCATAAACTCTTGTCGTCGTGTGAGCGCAGAGGGTCAGACACACAGAAGTACGTCACAGAGTCGTTTTTAGTCGACTAATCGATGGATCTGATTTTCTGTGGTGGGCGTGGCCCTGGGAGTCCGGGATGTGATGGTGGAATGTTCATGTTTTCCAGAGTTTAGCTGTTACACATTTACACCGAGCCAATCAGACACAAACACATGAAACAAACAAACAGGTTGATTAAGGCTCAGGAGGAGGCTCAGGTGGAGCTGCAGGTCGAGGCGTCGTGAGAGAAGAGTGACAAAGACGTTTAGCTCAGGAGAAGAGCCAGGTTTTTATGTAAGACGACGATTTGATTAGATTAACACGTGTATTTGTACTCTGACATGTGTATTTGTACTCTGACACGTGTATTTGTACTCTGACACGTGTATTTGTACTCTGACATGTGTATTTGTACTCTGACACGTGTATTTGTACTCTGACACGTGTATTTGTACTCTGACACGTGTATTTGTACTCTGACATGTGTATTTCTACTCCGACACGTGTATTTGTACTCTCACTTGTGTATTTGTACTGTGACATGTATAAACACAAATACATCTTTTCATTTGTGTAGCGGTTGTAGGATTTGAAAGTATTGTACAAAAACTACGACACATATGTAGAGCTGTTTACAGTAAAAACACATGTGCGTCTTCAGGTTGTGTTTGAATATCTCCCACAATGCACCGCGGCCCCTGGTGAGCATCTCCTGGCTCCGTGCAGACGTACTTTTGTACTTCTGCCTCTGGGATTCACATTCATGTTTTACTTTGAAGCCGTGTATCTTCAGTGTCCAGCGGCGGCTCTTTATTCCTCTCACGACGGGAGGCGGCGAGGAACAAACGACGCCGCCGTTTGAAACAGGATTTTAATTATGTAAACAAATGATTAGTGACATTTTACAGTTTCAGACTTAATCCCTGTGTCTTTACTTTTTATTTCACTTGAACAATGGTGCAACAAAATAATATAATAATGAAACTCGTCTAGAATCTGTTTTATGTGAATCTGGATTTAATCAGTGAAATAAATGTTTAAAGAGAAATCAAGAAGAAAACTCCCAAAAGCAGGACTGGAGCCGACACTTTGTGTGAGATGAACAAGGTTTGCATTTAAAAAAACAAATCAGCATCAGTGACTTGGGGCCAGAATAAAAAAGAATTTCAAAATAAAAGTTCTGAAGTCCATATGAAATATCTCTAATAGTATGAAATAAAAAGCTGGTGTTGTATTGTTTTTTATCCTTATTCTGTTTCCTCAGTTTTCAGTGGGTTGAATCATTAAATTTCTTACATTTGGTCCGTCTCTGTTTGAAAAGTCGAGTCTTTGTCCCGTCGTCTGGAGCAAACCCTTTAGCTCCTTTATCGTTGGTCCTTTAATTCTAACCTCCTGCTTCGACCCAAAGTCCAGTTTAGAAAACTGAGCTTTAATATGTATCTTCCTCCATTTAAAAAGTAGAACAGACAAGAAGAAAAAAGTGAATTCCTAAACTTGACTTGCTAACTCTAAATTGCAGTTTGCTGTCATTATTCTGCGGAAGTTACATGAATCCCTGGGCTCACAGCGCCCCCTAACATGAGGCAGGGTAACTACGTGCCTCACCCCTTTTCACAGCCTTAAAGCAGCAGCGTCACTGCTACAGCTCAGTCAGAACAAGTGAGGCACGAGCGGCCTGTGCCTCACCACACGTCTCCTGACCTGGGTGGTAAAAGTAAAAATTCAGTGATTTTGAGTTAAAAAATATAATAAAATTTGTTAAATAAAAAATAACTTTATAGTACAAATCGTTGGATAAATTTAACCATTTCATGTATTTTGTCTCTGTGATGACACGACCTCTCCTGCCCCACCTGACCACGCCTCACTGGTGCATTTATTAAATTACAGCTGGTTTTATTGCTAAAAGTTCCTAAAAAACAAGCGTACTGACTGTGACTGATCAGATCTGATCAAGTTCTTTTTGTCAGTCCCAAGCCCGGATAAAACAGAAGGTTGAGCTCGTGTGGCTGATGCTGCCGACGCTTTAACTCGACAGCGACGGTTCAGGTGCAGATCCAGAGCGTTACCTTCTCACTAATTCTCCAAATACCCACATCTTTACATCCGTTCTGTGTAACGACTCTAAAGCCCGAGGTTTAAGTGCCACAGAGCGAGGACGGAGCCGTTAGGAGGAGGACGGAGCCGTTAGGAGCTGTGCTAAACACAGGCACAGATGCTGGAACAGTGAACAATGACACATAAATTAAACCAGAACAACCCATTTAACTGCTGCGTCCAGAGCCACAAAAACACGTGTGAACCTCTGTGTTTCAGAAAATACAAACACCACAAACTGAGGATGAAGCATTATTTAAATATTTACAAACTCAGTGAATATTTGACCATTTAAAGGCTCAACTTGTAACTTTTCTGGCCTGATTTCTCTGTAGAGACGCCGTGACATATTTTATCACAAAAAAACAAGCAAAAAACTGAAAAACATGCTTCTGCCTCTCCAAATGTGACTGTTATAGTGTTAAATATTCTTTTAGGAGATCTGAATCTTCTGGAGCAGCTCATTTTACAGAGAACTGACTCGTTTTATGTTTATTTATCTGATATTATTCTCATTTTAAGAACAAACGAATCGAAACGACCGAAGCTCAGATGTGTTTAAACTGGTTCAAAATGAGAGTTTAACCTTCAGATTTATGCAGGATAAAAGAATAATGCGTCGAAATAAAAAATAGACAAAATTAAGTGTTAAATATTGTGTATTTTTGTGCACAAATCTCTCTCGGTGTTGTGTACTCTGCTTCTGCTCTGATCGTTGTTGATAAAAATGCATAAAAATCCAAAAGAAAAAGATTTGGTTCTTTTAAAAAATTAGATCCAGTTCTAACCGTTCAGACGTTAAGGAGCCGTTCAAAAGAGCCGTTCAGAAGAGCCGTTCAGAAGAGCCGTTCAAAAGAGCCGTTCAGAAGAGCCGACTCGTTCATGAAGATCACGTCACTAAACCTGCAGCTCGGCCTTGTTTGATGAAAAATCGATAATTTTTTTTATTTCTTTTGTTGCATTTTCTTTGAGATGAACATTTGAGTCTTTGGTTGAGTCTTGAGGGCGATTATTGTCATGAAGACGGTGCTTAAACACTCGATGAGGCTGTAGTTACACAAAAATCGATGTAAACTCCATCGACACGAGAGCGAGACACGAGGACAGACGCAGGTTTGTGACAGATTCGTGGCAGATCTGTGACTGCGCCTGCGACTCGATTCTCTCCAGACGACTTTTCTACATTTATTTTACATGCGGTGCAAAGTGGGGTGATAGAGTCGGGGGTTGGCGCTGTCGTCTCCATGGAAACTGAAGGTGCTTGGAAATTGTTGAGCGTCGGTAATGGTTTGAAATGTTCTCCTGTAAAGTGCCTCAGAGGTTGAGATTAAATGCAGTCGGCTCTCAGTCACTAATCACAGCATCGCTTCAGACAGAACAGAGCCTCTTTGTGCTTCCAGACAGGGAAATATATCCTGGGTGTTTTAAATATTTATGTTGACGGATTAGTTGGTCGGGAGCCGCCGATACCACTCAATTAAACGCTGCTTTTCCCGCAGCACAAAAACACTTAAGTCAACGGTGCTGCTCGTGGATTAACACTTTGAGTTAAACCTTTGTTGAATAAATAGAACAAAGAAGTGAAGTAAATAAGAAAACACGAGAGTTTGAGACGATACGAGCTCGTCTGGACCGTGTGTGACGGACTCGCTCTAAGAAATTCCCTCTGTTCTGCTGCAAAAAGGAAAAATGTGACGGTTTCGTATCTTCCAGATTAAAATGATCTATTCTTTTTGTACTTCCCACTGAGTTATAGAACGTTTTATCTCAAAATAGAATCGTATAAAAGCAGATTTTTCCTCTCGTCCTTATGAGGCTCGCATCTCCACAAACCTGACTCTCACTTGGCCTTCTGCTGCTTATCTCTGTTGAGAATGTTCCAGAGTGTGGTTTTAACTTCCTGTTTCCATAGAATCAAGCAGGTAGAAAGTTCCACAGTTGCTTTAAGTGTAAAACATGTATAATGAATCATATTTTCTCATCTTTTACTTGGTTGTTTTATATAAGATGAATCATAAATCCAGCTTCTACAACAACGACACGTCTGAGTTTTTTCCCAGGCTCCTTTGCGGCGCTGGCAGGTCCGTCGAAGTGCGAACGGTCGGGCGCCGCCGCTTAACACCTGATGAAATGTTTTAGTGAGTGACAGGTACAGTGAGCCGCGGCCAGAGCGACAAATCTGTCAGATTATAGCCTCAGATCGAGTTTATGTGGAGCTCACCTCCTCCTCCTGGAGCTCGCAGCACCCTCCTCCTCCTGGAGCTCGCAGCACCTCCTCCTCCTGGAGCTCGCAGCACCTCCTCCTCCTGGAGCTCGCAGCACCTCCTCCTCCTCCTGGAGCTCGCAGCACCTCCTCCTCCTGGAGCTCGCAGCACCTCCTCCTCCTGGAGATCTGGTCACATGACCATAATGTCACATGATTCTCCTCGGAGATCTCTCATTTCATCTCATTCATTTCATGTTTTTCATATATTTCTTTTTTTTTTCGCACATGTATCGGGTTCATTTAAAGCACATTTCACAAAATAATCCTAATATAAACTTGAAAAGGAGCAGGAAGATTAAAACAAAATCCTCCGTCTTAAATGAAATGTTTTGTTTATTCTCACACATGTCAAACTCAGGCCCAGGGGCCAAATCTGGGCCGCGGTGTGATTATATTTGGCCTGTGAGATGAGCTTTAGAGCTGCTCACCGGCATGAAGCACATGCACCACTAATACTACACATCCCAGAATGCTTTGCTAGTGCAGCTGAGATCGGCCAAAGTTTCTCCTTTTCTGTCGACGCTCAGTAGCGACTGAGCCAAATGAACCACTACAGAGACATATTTATTTTGATTTAAATAAGAAATGAATGAGTTAATTGCTGTTACCCAAAATGAACAAGAAAAAAAAAAAAAAGTCAAATTTCAATTCCAAAAGCCCAGAGTGCCACGTCTGACCCCTGCACAGAGACACCTAGTGGATGAATATTGAACTAAAATGAGGCAGAGTGACAGAGACAAGATGGAAAACTACAAACAAAATCGACTTTTCAGCAAACCAGCGGATGAATAAAAATTTTGGGTTTTTTTTGTTAATCTTTTTAGTAATAGCTTGCAGAATGTCTAGAAGTAAGTTTTATATTCTTTCTGGATAAATTAGCGAGCCCAATGGGTCAAATTTGCCCCTGATCCTAAATTTGGGCATAAAGGATTCAAATTAAAAAGTGGATATATCAGTGTTGAACTTACAGCAGTGATTTAATGCAAAGTTCATCATTTTCCAAAGAAGAAGAAGGTTCTTGGTTCTTCAGGGTTAAAAAAAACTGAAGTTTGTTTCCAGATGAAAAAGTGAAACGTTAAACTTCAGCTTACGTCAGTTTTTCAGTAAATCTTGAGTTTGTGGTGAGTTTGTCTGAGTTTTTCACTTTGTCCCGGTGAGTTTGAGTCTGGCGTCCTGCTGTAGAGATGTTCTTGTTTTTCCTGAGATGTTCCACAGACATTAAACTTCTGCACATCGACTGTTCCAAGTTCTAAGTCAGATCTGTGGAGAGGCGAGCGCCCTCACAGCAGCAGAGCATGTTTTTGAGGTTTTCTTTCACTTGTATTTAATAAATGAAATAAATATTTGACGAGACAAAGCTAAAACATCACCATGGAGACGAGCAGGAAGTGTTCCGTAGTGCGTCTTTAGCAGCCTTCACACAGAGTTAAACACGATCAGATCCTTGGATAATCGACAGGCTCGGACATTATTTAAACTCATTTTAAAGTGTAATTTGGCTGAATCAAACATGACACAAAATAATTACGCCGTCTCAAAGTTATGGCACGTCTAATCAGCCGAATTACATTTTGATTAGTTGCTCACTTGTGTTTTATGATTAATGTGGTGAGGTCCGTTAGCGTATTTCAAATCGATTTGCGTGTGGATTAAATGGACGTACACTTTACCATGAAGCACTTAGTTAAATGTACCTGTGTTTTTATAGCGGCCGTGTCACTTTTACCTCGTGAGTCTGATTTGTGCTGCGTCTTTTACGGCTCGTAGTAACTGTTCAGCCCGAGGAAGAAAGGCTTTTCTACGGCGGCCATGTTGTATCCGTCCCCCGCCTTTGTGCCGCTCGGAGACGGAGGAGACACAGGCAATAAAGTTCTTTGAATGAGGAGAAAGGTTATGTAACAGTGGAACTCGGGGGATTCCAAAAGGGCCGTTTAGATTCTTGGAAAGGGCTCATTGATTTGGCGTGGGTGGAATGAGGGCCTTGGACAAAAGTCAGAGAAAAATAAATGCATAAATAAAATTAAAAAAAATAATAAAATAAGAGAATAAATAAATAAAATAGAAATAAATAAAAATAAAATAAGAAATAAATAAATAAAAATAAAAATAAATACAAATAAAATAATAAAATACATAAATAAAATAAAAATAAGATAAAAAAAAACATAAGAAAAATAAAAATATAATAATAATAATAATAATAATAATAATAATATATATAATACAATTGTAAAAATACAGTATTGTATTTTGGAAATATTCTAACTAACTCTAAAATGAAACAAAAACCATAGTTATTGAGGGAACCTTCCTCCCTGTCCCCCGCTGTCAGGGAGGACAGGCAGAGTTGTGCTGCAGGAGAGTCATGCATGTTTCATTATTGAGCATAATTATGTATGAAGGCTGAGGACATTTCTATTTTTTCATTCACTTTCCAAACTGAACTTTCCTCACTGCACATATAGACGACTGTATGTCCCTCTAGAGCCACCGTAGTAACACGATACTGCGGTTTTATGAGTCCACTTCTTCTGCCATGTGCCTCTGATTGTACATTAGATTAATAATAATAATAACTTTATTTTTATAGCACTTTTCTAAAGCTGAAGTGCTTCAAAACTGTGAAAACCTCCTCCACAGAAACAATAAAACAATAAAACAATAAAACAACAAAAGAACCTCCCAGCAGCAAAAGCAACAGATTTAAAGTAAAAACACATTTAAAAACACATTACAGTTTAAATTAGATTTAACAGCTCACACAGTTTTGTTTAGTCTAATCTCCTCAGGCGTCCAGGCCCCGATCGAGACGCTCCTGTCCTCTGCTCAGACGGTCCTGTCCTCTGCTCGGACGCTCCTGTCCTCTGCTCGGACGGTCCTGTCCTCTGCTCGGACGGTCCTGTCCTCTGCTCGGACGCTCCTGTCCTCTGCTCAGACGGTCCTGTCCTCTGCTCCGACGCTCCTGTCCTCTGCTCAGATGGTCCTGTCCTCTGCTCGGACGCTCCTGTCCTCTCCTCAGATGGTCCTGTCCTCTGCTCGGACGCTCCTGTCCTCTCCTCAGATGGTCCTGTCCTCTGCTCGGACGCTCCTGTCCTCTCCTCAGATGGTCCTGTCCTCTGCTCGGACGCTCCTGTCCTCTGCTCGGACGCTCCTGTCCTCTGCTCGGACGCTCCTGTCCTCTGCTCGGACGCTCCTGTCCTCTGCTCGGACGCTCCGGTCCTCTGCTGGGACGCTCCTGTCCTCTGCTCAGACGCTCCTGTCCTCTGCTCAGACGCTCCTGTCCTCTGCTCAGACGCTCCTGTCCTCTCTGGAGAAGACACAGCTCTGGGACATTTCCTCGTGGATCCCTGAGAAGACACAGCTCTGGGACATTTCCTCATGGATCTTTGAGAAGACGCAGCTCTGGGACATTTCCTCGTGGATCTTTGAGAAGATGCAGCTCTGGGACATTTCCTCGTGGCAGCGTGGGCATACTTTGGCGCTGGGAGGTCTATTAAACCTTAATGTAAAATCCCAAGGCCTCCATGATTAATTATGCATCCAAATGTGGACATAAACATGGCCGACGTGTGACGCCTGTGGTCATCTTCACCACATCCGCCTCATCATGGCTCAGTGATACTCTGACCACGGGACGTTCAGGATACTTCGTTTAGTTCTGCTGTTGTTCTGTTTGAACATAAACTAATCCAAACATTTAGCACAAACACGGCGTCAGCACGAGTCCCACTGGTCAATACATCGTCCTCGTCAATACAGGACGAGACGGAGCAGTGACCTGAGGATGACAGATCACGTCCTGTTTAATGATCATGACAAACTCTCATTAGATTCACTCAAAACAAAACCGTGGTGTAGTTCTGACTGTTTTTAATATCGTTAAGAAGAAAACTCGTGTTTCTAAGACTCAGGATGTATTTAGAATTTATTTTGAGCCTGTTTTGTGTCATTTGTGAGACTAAAATATGGCTTTGGTTTGTTATAGTCATTAAAAAGTGAAATATGATCTATATAATTACAAATGTGCACAAATACGTGTCTTACAAATGATTTAAAAGTGGATAACGCACTTGTGCATTAGACTGAATTGTTCATAATGATGTAAAATGAGCCTAGAAGATAAGAAGAGCTAAAGTGGAGCTGTGCAGGGAGAGTCTGGTGTCAGTGCATCTGGAAACTTACATCAGCTATTTCAGTGGGTAACTTTAAATAAAAAAAAAAAAAAATAATAATAATAATACAAAGATATAATAATAACAATAATAATAATAAAAGTAATAATGCATTTGATTTATATAGCACTTTTTTAACCCTCGACGATGCTTTACAGAGCATTGTTCACTCCATACTACTGTCGCCATAGCTGCTCTGGGGCAGACTGACAGAATCAAGGCTGCCAGTCTGTGCCATCAGCCCCTTCGACCACCACCAACTCTCCCTCACACAGCACATTCACATGAGGCTCTGTGGGTGAAGTGTCCTGCCCAAAGACACAGAGACAGTGTCCTGTAGAGCCCCTCTGTCCCACTGCGGCGCCTGACTCTCCTGGCGTCTCTGGTCCCGCCGTCTCTCGTCCCGCCGTCTCTCGTCCCGCCATCTCCCGTCCCGCCGTCTCTTGTCCCGTCGTCTCTTGTCCTGGTGTCTCTCGTCCCGCCGTCTCTCCTCCCGTCGTCTCTCGTCCCATCGTCTCTCGTCCCGCCGTCTCTCCTCCCGTCGTCTCTCGTCCCGTCGTCTCTCGTCCCATCGTCTCTCGTCCCGCCGTCTCTCGTCCCGCCGTCTCTCGTCCCGCCGTCTCTCCTCCCGCCGTCTCTCGTCCCGCCGTCTCTCGTCCCGCCGTCTCTCGTCCCGCCGTCTCTCCTCCCGCCGTCTCTCCTCCCGTCGTCTCTCGTCCCGTCGTCTCTCGTCCCAGAGCTAATCAGGTCTTTTAAAAACAGGTAAAACCACAAAGTAAAACTGTAGTGACCATCACATCCTTTTCAAACCCGACGAGCTTCTCACTTGTGCCGTTCTTGGCTGTGGACTCGATTATTCCGACATAAACGTGTTTGACTTTCTTTTGGATCACAGACAGACGCCCAAATCAGATGCTGTGTATAAACATCCTTCATTTGTCCAAAGGCAGAGTGTGACGGTGAGGATCAGCCTCTGTGCACAATAATGACTCTACGCTCGGCGCCAGTGAAGCCATTTAATTAACTGTCCCCTGTCGACTCACATAATTTGTCAATATCACGCGGACACCCACTCTTTTATACAAATATAGCAGAGTCGATATGTTTTCCATTCAAACTCCGCTCAACAAGAATGTACCGACAATTACGGCGCTCGCAGGGACGGAGCAGAGGCTCGAGTGACACGGCTCAATAGACAATTACAGGCTGTGACGCCGCCGCCGCCTGTGGGGACGGTGTGTGCACGGACGACGCCGAGTTCTGCCTCGATTACGGCGCCATTGACTGAACCTGACGGGGTTTTGTGCTTGATTAGACTCACACGACGTCACCCTAATTACATCTGTGTTTATTTTCTTGCAGGTTTGCGGTTGATCTTCGCTCCGGGGAAGGTAAAAACATCTCTCTGTCTTCTGCGGGTGCTGTGGGCTGGCTGCAGGGTGGAGGTGTTTGACGACGGTGTTTGAGTTGGAGTTTGGGGTGACGTGGTGTGTTCAGTGTGTGTTCAGACAGATTAAACACAGTAGATTTTGTGTTGATTCAAATGGACAGTTCAGACATAATATTATGACCGGCTGCTTGTGTTTCGGGTCGTATGTGACAAACTGCTCAAAGTGTCGGGTTTACGTGTTTAACATAGTTTCAGTGAAGCAGCATTTTGGGAAAAACCGTCACTGGAGCAGCTCTAAGTTGTAAGGAGTCTGTCTATGTCTTGAGTTTTAATCCTTACATACAGGCTCATGTTTTTGACATTTCATTTTCCAGATGAAGGTTTAGTTTGTGTCGTGTTTGTCGTCCTCAGAGAGATCATGTGATGTTCTGTGACGTGTGACAGCTGATTTTTGCAGGTTTTATCAGTCTGACAGTATCTCAGGTGTGTGACAGTAAAACGGCCCCTCGTCCCGGTTTAAAGTCCCGTCCCCTCTTCCCGGTTTAAAGTCCCGTCCCCTCGTCCCGGTTTAACCTCCTGAGACTCGACCTCTTTCTTGGCTTTGTTCATGTCTCTTTGTTATTTGGGCTGAGGACGCCGGGTCTCAGGAGGTTTTATCAGTGACGTCTTCAGGACAGTATCTCAGGTGTGTGAGAGTAAAACGGCCCCTCGTCCCGGTTTAAAGTCCATGTGCATGTTTCTTTCTTGAGCTCCAGATAAATCGAGGTCAGAGCTTCTTCCTGTTTCTCTCTCAATCCTCAAAAAACTCGACTGATGTAAAACAATGATAAAAATGTACCACGTTTGTGAGTTTTCTTGTGTGTGGGAGTGGTCATAATGTTCTGGCTCGTCCGGAGTTTCTTTGCTCCGTGGATTAAAGGTTTCTTGAGGTGATGGTCGTCCAGAGGAGCAGTGTTATAAGAGCGTTATCATCACAAACGCACCTGCTTCTCCTTATATAATCCTACACAGCAGTACTTCTTTAACTTCTTACTGTAATACAAACTGTAGTACTGCGGATAAATCTGTGCTGAACCTCATAATTATAGAAGCACATTTGTTACTGTCACGGTCAGGATGATAAAACCACTGCTGCTCTTTCTATTATTATATTGATCAAATAGTTAAGTCAGAGGGTGAAGCGAGAGCTCTGAGCTTCACCTTCACGTTTCTCTCAAATCAACATCGTTTTTATTCTTTTGTTTCACTCGGCAGATGTTCTGACCCTTTAATAATTACACAGATTCATCATTTCTAATTTGTTGGTGTTTGTTGGTGTTTGAGAAAGAGAAATGTCACTGCTTTAAAGTTCAGCCTCTTGTGGAAGGAGTTTATCTCTTTTATTATTATTATGGGTGATTTTGTTTTTCTCTGCTGTTCAGTTCAGACACTTTTCTTTCACTCTCTACCACATTTATTTGAATATTAATTTGTGGATTTGTTGAATATGTTACTTTGTGCTTGGAAAAATACAGATATTACAGACTGAATGTGTCTTTTTCCACATATTAGACTTACATTTTTATCATTTCTATAATATTAAATTCAAAATAAGCAGCACAAACTGATTTTAAAAGCGTTTAAACGTGTGATTTTGTGTTTTTATCTCGTGCACAGCCTCCACACCGGCTCCTCGTGTCCGGTGCACGGTACAAACGGTGTGTTATTAAGGAGCTTACACGTTTGCCTTTTCCCTGGGTTTTCCTTTTACAGTGATGCTGGTGGATCTCCGGCTCTTTTTGGTCTATTTCTGGCAGATGGGGGAGTCCGCAACAGTTTATGTCTGAGGCCTTCCCTTCGTAGATCCCATGGAGTATTTTAGTCAGAATAATCCTCACCATCTGCTCCGTCTCCTGTACTACGCTGCAGCTCTCTGTCTTTCTCCCTCTCTTTATCTTTCTCTTTTTTCCTGTTGTATTTCGAGGTTTTTTTGGTCTGTAGCCTCGTGTTTGTGGTCTGTGCCCCTCAGTGACCCCCTGGTTTGATGATTTGACTCGTCCCTGCGCTGCGTCCTGCTCCTGAGAGACGTTTGTCCTCGTTTTTCAGCTGTTTGTCCTCCATGTTTAAGGGTTAGATTCACAGACTGGTTGAATATTTCCTGTAAAAAGACAAACGTTAGATCTGGTCGAGGAAAACGGTTCGATCGTCGGCTCTAACTCCAGCCTCAGTTTCCTGTGGGTTTATCGGGGGCAAACTGAGGACTCTGGCTCTGTCCCAAAACCCACACTACAAACACCGAGCTGCGTAAAACAGCTGCTGCGCCGCCGTTAAATACATTACATCACATTAATCAGAAACCACAGCCTATAGCCCTGTGATTTACTCAAGTGGCAATAAACAAGTCAGATCTGTGATAATGTGAGCACAGCGCCGCTACCTGCACAGTTTAAAACATGATCCATTTAACTGTTATGTCCTTCCCGTCGTGTCCAGTTAGCGCTCGCTGCTAAGTGGCTACGAGTTTGTTAAAGTCGGAGCTGCTCTGTTTCAACACTGTCCAGTGAAATGCATTGTGGGAAATACACTGAGCTGACGTCCACATGGCTCCACACAGCCCGGAAACGCAGAGAAAAATGACATTTCAGATGAAAAGTTATACATCTGAACCTGGTGAGTTTGGAAATACAAAAAGATTTAGTCTTTGTTACAGCAGAAAAAGACAAGACAGAAACAGACCTGGACAGAGACAGAAGAGGACCAGACCTGGACAGGGACAGAAGAGGACCAGACCCGGACAGAGACAGGACAGAAACAGACCTGGACAGAGACAGGAGAGGACCAGACCTGGACAGAGACAGAAGAGGACCAGACCTGGACAGAGACTTTTCACCCTCCCCTGGTCCTTATTCTCCCTTCGTCCCCCGTCCTCCTGAGCATCTGAGCATCTGTATTTACACCAGAACAACAGCTACAAACATTTCAAATCAGAGTGATGTTTGTTTCACTCCCAGAGATAATGAACTTTCACACTTTGACAGAACATCAGTTTCCTGTGGGACGGAGACAGTCCTCACAGGTTCATGTGTCTCTGGGTCTGACACAGATCAAATGTTTAATAAGAATCTTTTCTCCACAACATGGATATACTCACATTTCATCACAGTTGGTGCAGTGTCCATCAGAACATCCTGAAGAATCGGGAAACTTCACGTGTCTGCAGTTTGGACAGAGCCGTTTAACATATTTGATTCGTTTTGTTTTGGTTAATGCTCATTTCCATTTCCGTCTAAAACGTCTGGATCTGTTTTTGCTCCACGTCACTGCTGCGTTTTCTCCATTTTAAAACCACGGACAATCTTCCCTCATCATCCTCAATTTATCACTTCAAAGCAGAAAACACATGAAACTTCCACTTTGCGACGCATCACTAAACAAAATCACAGGCTGTTTTTAGGATAAAACATGACAGAAATGTTCAAGCCTGTTATTGGTGCGACTCCCTCCTGAACGCGCTCGCACCTGTAAAAACGCTGGTTGAATTGTCAAAAACTCGGCTCTCATCTCGCTCTCATCTCGCTCTCACCGGCGTCGAGGGAGATGCTACTTGACTCTTTGTGCTTTTCTGCTGCAGTTATTCAGGGGTAGCTCCCAAATCCTCGTCTGAATCTGCAAAACAGAGTCTGAGCCTTTGTCAAAACCAGTACAAGTGCAAACATGACAAAAGCGTTTGACTCACTGCTGCGTGCGCCTCGTGCAGACGGTGGTATAATGTGAAGGGCGATGTACAAGGTTTTATTCTGTCCTCCCATCGTCAGACCCTGACAGGAACATGTTTATTAGAGCCGCCGTCTCCACACTCGGCTCCAGAGGGAAACACTGGAGTAACATGGACTTCACTCATTTATTACATTTTAGAAGGATGAAAACACGAGCTCAGCTCAGTTTAAACTCGGATTAGTGTCACACTGTGGAGCATATGGCCCACGTCATGTTTTATGTTTAGTTTTATTTTAGCAGCAGCTGATGGATCTTTGCCTTGTTTTGAGCAGATATTTAGAAATTCAAAGGGAAGAATGAAATATTTAACTTTTGTGTGGAACAGAACAAACATCCTCCACCTGCAGAATTAAGACGACTTCCACCAGAGAAAGAGTCATATCTGGGCAAAAACACTGAAATATCACTTTATTGTATCGTTTCATTTGATGATACAGTATCGATTTCATGGGCTGTTGTATCGAGTCTTTTACCAAATGATTCTGTGAAGCTGTGTTCAGAGAAAAGAAACATGTTTCTGCAGAACATTTATCATTTGCTTCACTGTTTTGAAGATTAAAACTGGTTTATTTCATGTTAACTTTGGTTTAACAGACTTTTAGTCTCAGTTGTGATTTAGTGGATCTGTTGTGATGCTTCAGAGTCGTTAAACTCTGTGTAAATGTAAATGTGCAGCTCGTATAAACTGGAGGAATAACAGACACATGGAACAGTCTGATGTGTTTTTATAGTTGATAAAATGCACAAAACAAAATGGACTTTATGCTCATCCAGCTTCAATAAATGGAAGATAAATAAATAAAAAAAAGTCTGTTTATTTTCTGTGAAAATGGGGTCATGAAGTTTCCCCAAAACCTTTATTTCTCACTGAATCATATCGAATCAATATGAAATGTATAATATTGTATTGTACTGAATCCTTGTATTGCACAGTATCGAGATGTGTATCGTATCGTGTCTTATGTATCGAGAATCGTATCGTGTCTTATGTATCGAGAATCGTATCGTGGTTTATATATGGAGGTGTGTATCATGGTTTATACTCCAGGTATTGAGAATCAGACTTGTTACGAGTATCGATACCAGGTATTGATGTTCAGTTTTGTGCATGTACAGAACCACAGTAAACATCATTATTGTATTTTTTTCTGTCCTGTAAAAGCTCCGGCGTCATGTTTCTGATCAAATCTGTGATGTTTTATAAAATCTTACACTTGTGTGACTGAAGTGGATTTAGAGACATAACGACTCTGTCGGTCGGAGTTTTTCTTCAAACCTTTAAACTGCAGTGAACCTTTGAACTGCAGCTTGTTTATTTTTAGATAATGAGGCTAAATGACTTTATGGTTTTGCTGCAGATGCTCAGTTTTCATAAACTGTGGATGGATTTTATGACGTTTTAGTGGAACTTTAATGAGTATTTAGATTGAATCTCCACAGACACGTTCACACTTTGGCTGAAGATGCTAACAGCGTCACAAACGTTAGCTCTCCAGATGTACGTTATATTTAACCCACATTCAAAGTGAGATCATGTGACCCAGACCCCGCCCTGCCGTCTCCGTCGTCTCGTTTTCTCAAACTCAGAGTCTGTAGTTTCAGTTTCTGACTCTTGACAAAATAAATAAACGACTCGAGTGATTCTAAAAGTCTGGAATTTTACTGATCTTTATTTTGAAGCTGTTCAGTTTTTATTTTACTATCGTTTTGAGAGTTTAAGATTTAAAACTACCATAAATGTTGGACTATTGAGCGCACCTGAATATAAGCCACACCTACTGAAACTGAAAAGAAAATACATTTTGTTCATATATAAGTCGCACTTGAACATAAGACGCAGGTTATTAAGTTGTAACATGAGATATTTACACAGAAAGTCTGCTTTTATTTCCTCTGAAAGATTTTGTCGTCTTTTTACATTGACTAAGTTCTTCCCGCTGCCCCGTTCGTTCTTTTAATGTTCAAACTTTCGTGCAGTGGCTCTATTTCCTTCTTTGACTCATTTCTTCGTGTGTTTTCCATGTTGAGGCTGTGGCACGATGCGCAAAACAACAGTTCAAAATCCAAACTTGTGTATTCTTCAGCGGATCTTCTTTCCTCACGTCTGTCTCACTTTTGCGTTTACTGCTTGAGAGCGCCCCCCGGTGGCCAGTAAAAATCTTTAAATGAGCCGCACCATTGTATAAGCCGCAGGATTCAAAGTGTAGAGGAAAAAGCAGCGGGTTATAGTCTGAAATGTAGGGTGTTCCTCCGTTATTTAATCCACGAGAAGCAGCAGATCTTCCAGGAGTAAAACAGGACTGTGGATGTTCTAAAATGAATCTAAAACAAGACGACAGCGACGATACTGTACATTTGTGGTAAATCCCAAATCATCTGACTTTCTTGCTGATTTGTTTGAACACCGGAGGCTCGTCTGTTCGGCCTCTCGACTGTTTTCTTCTCCAGAACTTTTACACGAGCCTCCTGCCGTCGATCCCGCTCTTCTCTCATAACTTCACTTATCTGGTTCCGTGTGACTGGTGCAATGTACTTCTTGGATTACAGTATTCGAACAGCGCTCCACGAAAACCCGTAATGATTATAGGCCGTGCAATCTGCTCCTCCATTCTCAACGGTTCTAATTGAAATTCTGAAAAGGCTTCTGCTCCAGCTAATCAGCTTAGAGATGTCGTCCACGGCAGAGGCATAACAAAGAGGACTTACAGTGGGAGAGTCGATTACTCCTCTGTAATAAGAGTCAGCGACAGAGGGACAAAGGAGCGATGTGGAGGTGAGAGGAGCAGCGCGATGGAGAGTCACGCTCCAGCTGCTATTGTCACGTCTGGTTTTGTCTCCAACTCTTTTCAAAGTAAAGCACCTCCACTTTTAACAATCGGTTTCATAGAAGAAGACGAGAGATGCTCCTGGTGAGTCTGAGCTTAAATTATACAAAATACGTGAGTGAAGAGAACAGCTCCGGCTAAATCTTTTTAAATTAAACCATAAAATGTTTTGTGTTTGTATTGGTCTGTTGTTTTCCTCTTTTATGAACCACAAAATTCACATCATCAGCCTGAAAAACTACAGCATGGCCCAAAAGTCACTGACAGCTGAAAAAAACCTCATAACTCTTTTGTTTCTAAACATTTATTTTTTATTTTTTCAGAGCATTTAGAACGACTCTTCCCACATTAATCTGAGCAAATCCAGCACCGAGGAACGAACCCTCATTGTACAGTGGGACTTTGAGTCACATGGGTCAAATTCACAAACCCAGCGGTGTTACCGTCCACATTTTAATACCAGAGATGCCCCAAGAGTAAATGCCATTAAAGGAATAATAAGTGTTTTTCACAGACAGGGGGCAGTATGTGATCTCCACAGACCTGACTCGTCCTGATTTCTTCCTGTGGGTCTATCTTAAAGAAAAGGTGTTTGTGAATAAACCTCAGACAATAAACCACTTCAAACGAGGATCAAATAAGAGCCATAAGCCCGGAATGCTTTAAATGTTATGCAGTGATAAGTTCAAGTGTAAGTGAACAATTATAACCGTTTATATTACCAAAAATCTGGGAAAGTTCAGTTTATCTACTGCTGAAATTTGGTGAGTTTAACTTAAGAATTAAAGGAGCTACTGAAGATTTAAAAGTGTCAGTGACTTTTGGGCCGCCTGTAGATCTTAAATGACATGTCTGCTCTTTCTCTCGTCCTCCTCTCTGGTCTTTCTCTCGTCTTCCTCTCGTCTTCCTCTCCTCTTCCTCTCGTCCTCCTCTCATCTTACTCTCACTTTCTCTGGTCTTCCTCTCCTCTTTCTCTCGTCCTCCTCTCACTTTCTCTCTCCTCTTCCTCTCCTCTTTCTTTCTGCTCTTCCTCTCGTCTTCCTGTCACTTTCTCTGGGTCTTCCTCTCCTCTTTCTCTCGTCCTCCTCTCACTTTCTCTCTCCTCTTTCTCTCTCGTCCTCCTCTCCTCTTCCTCTCACTTTCTCTCGTCCTCCTCTCTCCTCTTTCTCTCGTCCTCCTCTCTGCTCTTCCTCTCCTCTTTCTCTCCTCCTCCTCTCGTCTTCCTCTCACTTTCTCTGGTCTTCCTCTCTCCTCTTTCTCTCCTCTTTCTCTCGTCTTTCTCTCTCGTCTTTCCCTCGTCCTCCTCTCATCTTCCTCTCACTTTCTCTGGTCTTCCTCTCCTCTTTCTCTCGTCCTCCTCTCTGGTCTTTCTCTCACTTTCTCTCTCCTCTTTCTCTCTCATCCTCCTCTCCTCTCCCTCTCACTTTCTCTGGGTCTTCCTCTCGTCCTCCTCTCCTCTTCCTCTCACTTTCTCTGGTCTTCCTCTCCTCTTTCTCTCGTCCTCCTCTCGTCTTCCTCTCCTCTTTCTCTCGTCCTCCTCTCTCGTCTTCCTCTCTCGTCCTCCTCTCCTCTCCCTCTCACTTTCTCCGGGTCTCCGTCTCGCCGTGACCTCTGACCTCTCGTCCCCACACACATACACACATACACACCACACATGTTCAGAGCCAGTGTTTACGGCGCCCCCCGGGGTCAGGGCTGTGTAGTATTTGTGGAATGAAACCGGACACACTCGCACCTTTCCCAGACGCCACCACCGTCCGGAGCGGCGGCGGAATCCGGCGGCGCTCGGCTCCATTACGAGGTTCACGTGGAAGAATGTGAGTTTAATCCTCGGAGGTGAAACGAACGGCTCGTGGGGAGAACGGCGGATTCCTCGGGTTATTGTGGGATTATCACGAGCACGTGTCCGTTTCAGATGAACCTGTCACCGAGGCTTTAAAGAGGCAAGAGGAACTTTTAGGAACAGTCCAGTTTTGTGCTTTGTCTGGAAAGTTCCACAGTGTGACATTAAACATCTGCATTTACTCACTTTAAGAGGATTTTTACTTAGACCTTGACCTGATCTTCCCTGAGACTCTCTGTTTCATATCAGGGGGAGTTTAAATGTTCTTGTGTTTAAATGTTCTTGTGTTTAAATGTTCTTGTGTTTAAATGTTCTTGTCTTTAAATGTTCTTGTATTTAAATGTTCCAAATCCTCTGGAACAGCGCCCCCTGCCTGTCAGATCCTCTCAGCCTTGAACAGTTTCACCCTCCTCCCTGGTATTTAACAGAGACACTGGTGTTTTATTCGTCTTTTCCTTCGTATCGTGTGAGCTGTAGATTTGTTTTTTGGTTTTACTTTTTCTGTGAAGCACTTTGAGCAGCTGAAGTTGTATTTAAATGTTGAAAATGTTGTAGAACCACGAGTCTGAGACATAAAGTCAGAAGGTTTAACACAGGATAAGTGAAAAATGAGACATGGACTTTTAGGAAAGGACAGAGTCTGAGATGTGACTGTGACAGATTTGATTGTGTATCTCCGTGTGTGTGTTTGTTTGTTTGTGTGTTTGTGTGTGTTTGTGTGTTTGTGTGTGAGGCGGGTCTTTTTCTGGTCTGCTGGCGTCACACATCAACAAACTTTAGGCAAAGTCGAACGAGGCGTCTGTTCTGTGACGTTCTCGGCGGGCTCCTGAGTGAGAGGCACAGATAAAACTCGGGACTTTAACTCCCTCTGACTGTCCACACGAGCTCCACGCTGCTCTGCTGGAAAACACCTCATGATGTGCTGTAGAAATATAATCGAGTTGGTTTTGTTAATGATACTGAGCGATTTAATCCTGCACAGTGGAACATTCCAGCTGTACATCTCCATGGAGACAAACAGGAAAGTTACACACAGAGAACATTTAAGTCGAGTTTAACTTAAGCAGCTTTTATCTGTTTTTTTTTTGACAAACTCTTTTACCTTTTCCTGATAAAAAGAAGATTATTAAAGTTGCCAGATATTTTTCCTCATTGATGAACATAAAGTTACTCTGACTCTGCAGTAACTTTTAACATTTACAAAGTTTTGAACATGTCTCACTTGGACAAACTTTCTCCTTCTTTCTCGCTCCTTCCTTTCACTGCGCAGGGACTAAATGAACACTGTAGGTTTTGGTGCCAAGAATAAAACATTTAGCCGTGGCCCCGGGCTCCAGGCAGGTCCACTGTCCCCGAGTGTGAGGGAAGCAGACGCCAGCCGTAAGAAAAGGGCAGCTCCAGAGTCCAAGCGCTCATTAGGGCGAACAACGGCGTCATTAATCACGGGGTTTGAGCGGGACGGACCTGCGCTCGTGACTGTGAGACGGGGCCAGAGGGGGCCAGAGGGGGCCAGGCGGGGCCAGGCGGGGCCGGGGTGGACTTCAACTTTTTTAGGCCACGGTGAAATGACAACGAGCCTGAATCTCAAGGTCAGAGCTGAGCTGCGATGGGCTGTTTGTAGGACACACTGTGGAGTCAGAGCCTCGTCCTCGTCCAGATCTCTGTAAATTCTGCTTCATTTCCAGCTGAATGTTCATCAATTTTCAGTATTAGACTTAAAATATATGATCTGATCCACAAGGGAAATGACCTGGACGCAGTAGCTACACGTGTGGGGAGAGTTTTTAACAGAGACTGAATAAATGGAACAAATACAAAGTAGAAGCGATAAAACGACACAGACATGAGTTTGAAAAGTAGTTTATAATGAGCAGTGGATCTGAGCCTCAGGATTTACCATAAGGACTTTTTCTTTGCAAAACTGTGGAGGTTTAGGGTGTTTTTGTTGTAATTGGATCAGATTTGAGCTGTGGAGGGCTGAATAAGTCACTTTTATGGTTAAATATTGGTGCATTCTGCATTTTATGTTCAGGACCAGGACTAAACCAGGACTAAACCAGGTCTCAGGTGACATGTTTTATAGCTTCAGAAAGTTAAATGTGTTTTTCAGTCTGTCGGCGTCTCACTTAAAGCTTCGTATGACGAGTTTGACTTAATCACAAACACAAAATGGTTTTATTTTGTTTATTTCTTTCAAAAATCTCACTTTTCTCGTCGAGTTACTCGGGGACTCGACCTCCAGCTGAAATTATCACACAAAATTGTAGGATATCATGAAAACCCTTTCCTTTTGAGTTTGTACATTTGTTCTTCTCGTTTCTGATGCATCTGGGCTGAAAAACGGCAGCAGACACGTTTGGGCTGCAGGGTCAGAGCTTCACGTCAAGCGGCTAATTTAGAAAGTGTTCAGTGAGAGTAACTGGAGATGAGGAGAAACTCTCCACTTACAAACTCACACAATCCTCACAGACACACTGGACTTTAGCTTCAATCAAACACTTTATTTTGAGTTAGTTTTTTATATTTGGACGGAGCAGATGGAGAGGAATCGTGAGCAGATTGTGGAGGTATAAGGTCTGGAGTTAAGTTTGGACTGAGGAGGAGGAGGAGGAGGAGGAGGACGAGGAGGAAGAGGGGGAGGAGGGGGACAGGAGGAGGAGGAGGACAAGGAGCAGGAGGGGGACAGGAGCAGCTGTCTTCAGATGTCTGTCTCAGCTTTAAACCGGGGACATCCTTCACTTACCACTGTGGACTGAGGAGAGCTTTAATCTTCAAGAAGCTCTGGCTGTCTGCGATATTAAGGAGCTAATTTTAACTCTGCGTGTCCCTTTGGCCGAGACGAGGCAGCGTCGAGCCTCCGTGTGGCTTTTATTTACGGGAAAACATGGAAAAATCAGATCAAATTATCTTATTTTTGTTTCTCTGAGCAGCAGTTTGTTTCTATATGTTTAATTTATTTGTGCTTAGTAACTTCCTGCTATAAAAATGTTCATATAAAACGACCCGAACCACCAGCTCGTCTCCATGGAGATTGTTGTTATTGCTTTGACGGGAATGTTCCGCAGTATGGCATTAAAATGATGAGTCCCAGTTTACAGGTTACATCTGTGGAGAGGCGAGTGGCTCATAAACATGTATCTGAGTTTGTTGATGGATCATTTTATGTGACGCTGTGAACGACACGAGACAAACCGGCTGAACCTTCACCTCAGAAGTTCCGCAGTGCTCCTTTATTTCTTTCCAGCCGTCTCTCTGTGTCTGAGTCGATAGTTGAACGTTTCCCTTGTGTAAGTTTCATTTCCATTGCAAAACGCCCGGGTCCCGCTGATTCCCCGTGCGCTCTCGGCTCCCCCTTCAGACCAATCATTGCATATCATCTCACAAGTGTATTTCCTTCTATCGACTGACCTTTCACAGCTCCAAAGGTTCTGCTGTGCCCCTGGCCCTCGTGCCTTTGAGCCAAGCACCTGATCCATATACACATCTCCTGCAGCTGCTGTCGTAATCACCGGAGTCACACTGAGGAATTGGCCTGAGCTCGTATTGATTTCCACTCACTCTCTATTGTAGCGTTTGGCTCTGGGGCAGCAGACAACATCTCCGCTCCGTGTTAACTGTGCAGCGCCGCTGGGACGAGGCGCAAAAGAGCCACGGGTCCATCCATCTCGTCCTGAAACACTAACTTTGATTTTTGTGTCGTTAACGGCCATTTTCACCCACCCCTCACCTGTTTCTACTGCCCCGCCCAACCTGATTAGAACCAGGAAGTACTTCACACGTGTCCTGTGTCAGGTCTAGAACCAGGAAGTACTTCACACGTGTGTCCTGTGTCAGGTCTAGAACCAGGAAGTACTTCACACGTGTGTCCTGTGTCAGGTCTAGAACCAGGAAGTACTTCACACATGTGTCCTGTGTCTCTGGCTCCTGTGGCTCAGAGAATAGACTTTAAACCAGGACTAAACCAGGACTAAACCAGGACTAAACAGGGACCAAACATGGACTAAACCGGGACTAAACCAGGACTGAACCTACTACTACTACTACTATTACTAGTAGTAGTAGTAGTAGTAGTAGTGGTAGTAGTACTTTCCACATAGTTCACATTCATATTCATCAGAAACAGAAACGCTTAATCGTTGCCAAAACACGACTCAGAAAGACTCAGTTTCCGTGGAGATAAATACGTTAATGCCGTGCTGTGGAACATTCCAGGTTAAGCCACACCTCCGTTGATGTCACACAGGAGGCGGACCCTCTACGACACACTGCTCCTTCATTCTCCTCATTTAAACACTTTTATTTCGTATTATCTCCTTCCCAGCGTGTGTGTGGTTCTTAATGCCTCGGTTCTGCTTCTTGCGTCTCATTGATTTTGGGGCTATTTGTTTTGGGGGCGTGATTTTGGCTCTTTTGCATTATAGAAAACATATTACACACTCCACGGAGGCAGAAAAGCAATAAACCTCAGTCTATCATTTGTTCCTCCCTGGAATTAAAGGTAAAGTGCCTGAGATCGCGCCGAGGGCCTGTCCGGGGTAAATATGTTTGACTCTTCTGTTTCTGATCATTTTGGACTTGACTGTGACTCACTGTTGGGCCATATTGAAGAAGTGACTTTTAATCTTATTATCTACGGCAGGGAACAAGATGAAATATTCAGTTTTAAACCAATGAATATCAATGAGAAGAAGGTTTTTCTGACACGTGGCTCGTCGGGTTCAGAGGGAGCAGAAGTCGTTGCTCAGCACAGCCTCGATCCTGTTTCATTTTTCTGAGGTGAGGGCCACTCCGTATATTTTATTTAAACTTCTGTGAATTATTCAGATGAGATCTTTCTCGATGAGGCTCGCGAGCGCTAACTGACTCGCACGTGAACGGATAGAGCGACGCTGTAACGACCCTCGGCTGTACGTCCCGTCTGTATTAATGCAGCTTTCAGCACGACGCTGATCAGAGCGACTCTCAAAGCACAGTCCCCACGATCAAACAATGATTCTACTCTGTGTCCACCACATCTGTCCACCGGGGGCGCACTGATGAACACTGAACATTTGAGTGGAAATGTGCAGCTTTAACTTTAAGTCCAGGGAGACGAGGAGGTGACTCTGCCGGGCCGTGTTACCAGTCAGATCTGTGGTGAGGGGAGCCTGTGTGATTCTCAAGGTGTTGTTTTTTAGCACAATAGAACAAATGCAAGAATTAAGCTTAATGTCATGCTTTTGCACCTCCATGGAGACAAGCAACTAGCAGACGACCACCTGGAAAGTTATTTTTGTTGAGCTGAAAACAGGTTGAGCACAGCTTTAATGACGACGTTTTTAAATACTTTTTAAATCTCATAGCGTCTCGTAGCATCTCGCGGCCTCTCGCAGTCTCTCACAGCCTCTTGTAGCCTCTTATAGCGTCTCGTAGCGTCTTGCAATGTGTCGTAGCCTCTCGTAACATCTCTTAGAATCTCATAGCGTCACACAGCGTATCGCAGCCTCGTAGCGTCTTGTATCCTCTCATAGCCTCTCGTAGCGTCTCTTAGAATCTCGTAGCCTCTCGCAGCCTTTCGCAGCCTCTCGTAGCGTCTCGTAGCCTCTCGTAGCGTCTCGTAGTGTCTCGTAGCGTCTCGTAGCGTCTCATAGCCTCTCGTAGCATCTTGTAGCCTCTCGTAGCATCTCGTAGCGTCTCGTAGCGTCTCGTAGCCTCTCGTAGCATCTTGTAGCCTCTCGTAGCGTCTCGTAGCCTCTCGTAGCATCTTGTAGCCTCTTGTAGCATCTCGTAGTGTCTCGTAGCCTCTCGTAGCATCTCATAGCCTCTTGTAGCCTCTCCTAGCATCTTGTGGCATCTCATGGCGTCTCGTGTCATCTCGTGGTGTCTTGTGGCCTCCTGTAGCCTCTTGTAGCGTCTCGTAGCATCTTGTAGCATCTCGTAGTATCTCTTGGCTCTTGTAGCATCTCGTAGCCTCCAGTAGCCTCTCATAGTGTCTTGTGGCATCTCATGGCGTCTCGTGGTGTCTCGTGGCGTCTCATGGTGTCTCGTGGTCTCCTGTAGCATCTCGTAGCTTCTCATAGCCTCTCATTGCATCTCGCGGCCTCTCGTAACGTCTCGTATCGTCTCGTAGCCTCTCGTAGCCTCTCGCATCGTCTCATAGTGTCTCGAATCGTCTCGTAATGTCTCGTAGCCCCTCGTATCGTCTTGTAGCCTCTCGTATCGTCTCATAGCCTCTCGTATCGTCTCGTATCGTCTCGTAGCCTCCCGTATCGTCTTGTCGTCTCTCGAGTCGTCTCTCTTAGCCTCTCATATCGTCTCGTCTCGTAGTCTCTCATATCGTCTCGTATCGTCTCGTAGCCTCTCGTATCGTCTCGTATCGTCTCGTAGCCTCTCGTATCGTCTCGTATCGTCTCGTAGTGTCTCGTATCGTCTCGTATCGTCTCGTAGTGTCTCGTATCGTCTCGTATCGTCTCGTATCGTCTCGTAGCCTCTCGTATCGTCTCGTATCGTCTCGTCTCTTCTCGTAGCCTCTCGTATCGTCTCGTATCGTCCCGTATCGTCTCGTAGCCTCTCGTATCGTCTCGTATCGTCTCGTAGCCTCTCTCATTGTCTCGTCGTCTCTCGAGTCGTCTCTCTTAGCCTCTCTTTGTCCTCGTTTCATCCTCCCTCTCTGTCCCTCTCTCCTCTCTTGACATTTCCCTCTCATCTCTTCTCCTCCCTCTTAACCCACTCCATCACAGCAGCTTTGAACTGACCACAAGACAGACTCCATCAAAAGCACATTTATAAAGCCCGTTTCTTGGATCGTCTTCTGAACTAGACCTTCTCTTCTCGATGGATGCCAGGGAATTCGACCTGTCAAAGCCGACAGAGCTCAGACAAACATCCAGTGTCCTCCCTCCGCTGCGCCGGGAACAGGGAGCGTTTGATTCAAAGAACAGGTTGGGGATAATCTCTTTAAAATGTCCTCTTAGAAGTGTTGCAGCGTGGTTTCCTCCACTTCTCTGCTGGGTTCCTGCTGTGAGGAGGACAGATGGACACAAACGTCAGAGCTTCTTCTACTCGGATGATTATTTGGAAGAGAGAGTTTTAGGTTTTTATTACTCAAAGAAATGAAATACTGAAAACACTAAACACATCAGATGTTTTCTTCATTTAGGTTTTAAGATGGTCATTTTAAAATATGTTCAGATAAGGTTTTAAAAAATCTATTGAAAAAAGTGAGACATTTAAATAGGACAGTTCCATTTTTTGGTGTAACAATTATTATTATTTTTTCATTTATCTTTATTTATACAGACAGAGCCCAATGAGAGACTCTTTTTTACACAACAATACAAACAAAAAACAACCAAACCAAACAAAAAAACCTTCATAAATCCTTTAAAAACATTCAAACGAGAGAAGGCGTGGTTCATAATCAGGTGATAAACATTTATAAAGTGTCCAGAGTGTCCAGTTTTACATCCGTCCTTGAAATATATTCTACATTTGGGAAGCAAAATAACCAAAAGTTCCCATTTCAGTTCAGTTTTTAGACACAATCATGAGATCTGGGATTAAAAGTTCCTGTATCAAAGTTTAACAGGAAAGTGAGATATTCAGACAGTTTATGAAGTAATCTCTGATAAATAACTCAACATATTTTGTTTTGGAAACTTTACATGAGCCACTAAACATAATTCATGTTTTATTCAGTGACCTCAATGTAAAATGTAAACTGTACTTTGGAAATAAAATGCAGAAATATTGTAAATATTTGAAGTAAAAGCCAAAAGTCAAATCTGTAACAGGCCAAAGTCTCGTTTTTATCCATTTACAGATTGAATTTTTGGCGTTTACTCGGGTCAGACCTGGAGAGACACAGACGTCTAAACGTTTGAAGGTCAGATGCAGAATATTCTCGTTCATGTGTTTAACTCTTTGACTTTCTTTACGATGTCGTTTTAGAGGTGAGCTTTTTTTTCTTTTTCAAACTGTGTCTTTGGATAAATTGCCTGAGTAAAAGTATTTTCTCCACGTCTAAGTTGGCACCGTTTAGGTCTGAACCAGTGAGTTCTGCAGGCGCCGAGGAGGAAAAGTGCTCTATTTGCATCGGTCTCAAACCAAAAGGTGTATCCGATGTCTGGAGGGCGAAGAGAGGGAGAAGAATAAGAAAAGCAGCAAGAGGCTCCACTATATATAGCAGCTAATCTGTCAACGCATTTTTGTCATCTCCCTTTCGCTGCTTTTTGCTTTGAGGAACGAGGGATTGATGTTCAGGAGATCAGAGCATGTACGGAGGGGGACTCGGAGGAAAGGAGGGAGAGAAGGGGAGAGGAGGAAGAGAGGAGGAAGAGGGAGAAGTGCTGCTGAAGCTACTGCTGTTTTTAGAGACCCACATAGAACTGGCCACAATCCAACAGCCACACTCCAGCTCAGGCTGCACACGGAGCAGGACGAGAGGAGGACGAGATCAGAACGAGAGCAGGACGAGAGCAGGAGGAGAGCAGGACGAGAGCAGGACGAGAGCAGGACGAGAGCGGGACGAGATCAGGGCGAGAGCAGGACGAGAGGAGGGCGAGATCAGGACGAGAGCAGGACGAGATCAGGGCGAGAGCGGGACGAGAGCGGGACGAGATCAGGGCGAGAGCGGGACGAGATCAGGGCGAGAGCGGGGACGAGATCAGGGCGAGAGCGGGACGAGATCAGGGCGAGAGAGCGGGACGAGATCAGGGCGAGAGAGCGGGACGAGATCAGGGCGAGAGCGGGACGAGATCAGGGCGAGAGCGGGACGAGATCAGGGCGAGAGCGGGACGAGATCAGGGCGAGAGCAGGACGAGATCAGGGCGAGAGCAGGACGAGATCAGGGCGAGATCAGGGCGAGAGCAGGGCGAGAGCAGGACGAGATCAGGGCGAGAGCGGGACGAGATCGGGACGAGAGCGGGGCGAGAGCGGGACGAGAGCGGGACGAGAGCGGGACGAGAGCGGGGCGAGAGCGGGACGAGAGCGGGGCGAGAGCGGGACGAGAGCGGGGCGAGAGCGGGACGAGAGCGGGAGGAGAGCGGGGCGAGAGCGGGGCGAGAGCGGGGCGAGAGCGGGGCGAGAGCGGGGCGAGAGCAGGGCGAGAGCGGGAGGAGAGCAGGGCGAGATCAGGACGAGGCACCGCCGTCGCCTTAAGGACTGATTCATGAGGAAATCAGCTGCTCTCATGCAAAACAAGCACATATGTTTGAAAAGAGAGACTCTGACTGCACATATATGGAAATGAAACGTTTCTGTGATGTTTTTTTTTATTTTATTGATTGAGTTTTTGCCATTTAGGTTCAAACCAGTGAGTTATGAGGACTCTCAGTGGTCTGTATTACATTTTAAAAGGATTCTGTTCAAAGTTCACTCCGTAAAAACACTCAAAAATGGACTGAAACAGGCCTTTGAACTTACAACCTAAGACAAGACTCACGTGTACTTCAGAACATGCATGTTTTTAGACAGAGAAGCCTGGTTTTGTGTCGTTTGCAGAGGAAATTACAGTACGGATAATTACGTCCATTTAAATTACAGTTTCAATTCAATTACGATTAATCTCGTAGTCCATGAAGTTATACCGAAACACGCACAGTAGATCTGCGTCGTCCTGATCTGGAGACGTCAAATACACCTGCAGGACGATGCATCACTAAGACCAGAGATAAATCATGACTTTAGTGCAGGTTTGAACGTCCTCCGTCTTTTATAAAGTCACTCAGGAGCAGCCAGCCTCTCTACGAGCTGTTTAAATGCACTTAATAAAAAAGTGTGCACCAAAAATGAACAATAAACTATTTTCAGAGGTAGAAAAGCAGATGAAATTGTCTTTTTCTTAACTCCAGCCGCCTCATCCTCGGCCTTATCCTTATTTTTCTTTATAATCCCAATAGAACAGCTAATAAAAGGTTGATTTGACTCTGCATCAGCTGATTCGTCGCTTTTTCGCTCACAGTTCTAACAATTACAAACCGTGATCTGGACGCTCCACATTCACTTGTCTGAACAGTGACATTGTGCCGTACAGTGTCCTCTCGTCTCTTTAAGTGTGAGGCTGTGTCAGGCTGCAGATTTATGTGCTCCTGGAGCTGAGCGACAATATTGTAAAGTATGGATTAGTCCGGCAGTAAAAGGCCGGGGATAATCTGCCTCTTCTTGCTCTGTTTTCTCTGTGGTTCTGGCCCGTTTTATTCTCTCAGTACAGACCGCCGCTCAACGTGGGATTTATGTCGTGTTTAGAAGCTGCCACTGGATTTGTACTGTGTCGTTATTCTTCCCTAAATCACTTTAACAAACGGTCACAGAGGCGTCAAGACAAACAATTAGGCTTTAAGGGAAGTGTAAGCTTCAGGTCCCAGCAGAACAGACCAGGCCCCACAGCTTCATTAAAGCATCAAACTCAGAGATAAATCCAAAACTCAACAACGACACGTCTAAGAACGATTATCACACAGAGCGTTTCCACCTTTGAGGCTCAAAGGTTTTACACAGAACCACTCACACCGCACATCAGGGTGTGTTGCTCAAGGACACAACATCGTAAAAGTGAAATCTGTCACTGGACAAATCACTCCTACGACGTTTGTCCAGAGACAGATTTAACTTTGACTCTGGATCCGACCTGGACTGAGGGACAACGACACAACGTCAGTCTGTCCTTGACGTCTGCGTGAGCCGGAATCACACGCCGACCTGTGGGTCAGCGAATCGGACCCTCCACCAATGATGTTTATGTCGAGAGCGGGATTCGAACCACCAACCTCTGGATCAGTGGATGAACAAACTCTGATCTGAGCTGCTGCCGTCGCTTATTTTAGAAAAGTTCTTTTAGACTTAATGTTATTGCTGATCGACGACATTAAAAAACTGACAGAAATGTGACCTGCTGTTTCGACTCTTTAAAACAAAACTGTGTAAATGAAGAATATAAATAGTAGGTCGATGGTTCAATCGACTAGAGCCTCAGTTTCACAGGCAAGACACTCCAGAATCAGAATCAGAATCAGCAGGTATCACCATGGTCTAACATAAAACAGTGAATCTAAGGTAAGATTAAGTAAAAATGAGGCATCCATTAAAAATAAAGTAAATTCAAACATCTTTGACTGAACAGAAACAAACTGAACGACTCAGCGTCAGCAGAACCACGACTTCACCTCTTCTGTCTGTTGTTTCTCACGTGAATATGTATTAAATTTATATATTAAATTGATCTTTTTGACACATTTCCCACAGTGCAGTGAGGCTCTAACTCTGTGAACCTTCTGTGTAAATGTTTTATCTGAGTTTCTCGTCTCTGTGGCGCGTCGACAATAACGAGGAGCTCCACAAACGACAAACACTGGTTTAATTAGACTTTTCAGCAGAAACAGACACAGTGGCTGGAGGTTAAACTTGTTCAAACAAACAAACGTCTTCACCCCGAGGCCACGGCGCTGCACAAGTAAAACCATTATTTTTCTGTAAATTAGCAAATGGTCCCTGTTTCTACGGCCTGATGTACAGACTCTGCTCTGCACAATTTATCCATTCAGCTGTGTGACTTCTGTCGGCTTTTATCCCGAGATCAGTGCGTTTTACTGCTGCTGCCTCTGTCACTATAAAGTATCAGTGCGAACTTTCATCTTCAGACGAGCGCGAGAGGAGACCAAACCGCGGCTTTTTCACTCATTCCTGGTGTAATTGCATATATTATACAAAAAGCCAAAAGCGCTACACCTGTCAGCTGCCTTTCAGACGACGGGAAAAGTCTGTGGAACCAGGAGATTTACACGTTTATGGAAGAAATATCTCAAATAAAAACCATCATTATTAGTTAAGGACAGACGTCACACACACAGTAGGAGACACTTTCTGAGGAGATTGTGACTAAATCATTTCCTTTTTTCTGAACTTCGTGCTCGTTTTGTTTCATGTGGATTGACGCAGTAATTACAGCGATATTAACCATAAACCAGGTGCGTTCCAGTCCTAAATCCCGCCTTATTGTTGACTGTTCCGATGCACATGAACCCGACCTTTTCCGCACCTTCAGCTGCCTCGTGTTGCAGTTTCTTTCACTTTGCTGAGGATGAAACACAGACGATGTCGGGCTCGGTCAGGGTCTGGGCTGTAGACAAATTGGAGGCATGAAGTTGTTCCTTTTCATGCTGCGGAGAGAGAGGGAGCTACGTTAGCCTAGCCGACATCCCACTTAATTTGATTCATTACTGCGCTGACGCTATTGTTGCCACATGCGGAGAAGTGGGCCAGACGGTGCAGGCGAAGCTCTGATGGACGACGGGGACGACTCCACGAGCTGCTGAAATATGGAGCAACTGGAGCAGCTTTCGGAGAACAGTTTCTGTGCTGAAAATTAGCCGAGTGACATTTTTGTGCAGCAATTTCAAGAACAAATTGTGGAAGTGGATTGTAGGTTTAGAGCAGAAAAGGGTCATGCTGCGAGCTTCATTACACTTGTATAAAGATGATTATGTTTCAGGTACAAAAGCTGAAAAAAGAATCATCTTCAAACGCTCTGAGCTGTGTTAGCAACGAGATAATCCACTGTACGAGATCATTAAAGTTAAAGATGTCCTCGGTACGTGACCCCTCCCCCTCGGTGTCATCGGGGTAATCTGTCCGGAGCAGAGGGACGACTTTAGTGGAGGATCGGATCTAATCTGCATGTTTTGGGTTAATGGGGAAACCAGTTTAGTCGGAGGAAAGAGGAGAAACTAAGTCCACAGAGAAATATATGGACCAGTGTATTCTGCAAACTACAACTAGGAACGCAGTACTCCTCTAAGTATTTATTTATAATCGGGGTTACTCCATCCAAGCTTTACAAAATGGGTTTACTGCAGAACAAAAACCTCTGGAAATGTAAAAGTGACAGTGGTCCAGTCGCTCCTCACTATATCATGGTTCAGCTTTCGTCGTTTCTCTGTTTCGCTGTTTTTTTTTTTTTTTATTTTTGGGTCAATTTTGCATCTTGCTTTTTGTGTCTGCGTCCTGATTGGCTGAGGGACTGTGTAGACCATTGTGTTCTGCGTCCTGATTGGCTGAGGGACTGTAGACCATTGTGTTCTGCGTCCTGATTGGCTGAGGGACTGTAGACCATCGTGTTCTGCGTCCTGATTGGCTGAGGGACTGTAGACCATTGTGTTCTGCGTCCTGATTGGCTGAGGGACTGTAGACCCATTGTGTTCTGCGTCCTGATTGGCTGAGGG
Source organism: Periophthalmus modestus (assembly GCA_019594935.1). Lineage (NCBI taxonomy): Eukaryota > Metazoa > Chordata > Actinopteri > Gobiiformes > Gobiidae > Periophthalmus > Periophthalmus modestus. The sequence goes on along the minus strand of JAIEZT010000073.1, from coordinate 9,704 downwards.
ACTGTAGACCATTGTGTTCTGCGTCCTGATTGGCTGAGGGACTGTAGACCATTGTGTTCTGCGTCCTGATTGGCTGAGGGACTGTAGACCATTGTGTTCTGCGTCCTGATTGGCTGAGGGACTGTAGACCATTGTCCATCAGTCTCCTCCGTGTCTCCTGTACAGTACAGAATGTGTCAGACAAATTTACATAAATGTTGGATCAGTGTGACTCTGAAGTGCTGTATGTTTGCAAGTTTTCTCCCCGACAAAACCCACAATGTCGATGAAACGTTCTGCACCGACAAAGGCACCGACGAAGGTTTGAACTTTGTGTTTAAACAAGAGAGAAATGTGAGAAAATGTTAAGAGAAAAGTGTATAAAGTGTGAGGTGAGGGGTTTTACAGACAAGAAACAGAGAGAATAATAAAAAATAAAGCTGATACTTCACGAATTTCATCTGTTGAGGGTTATTATTATTATCACTCGTGCACATATCTGCTTCATTCTGGACTGATGTTGTTAAAAACCTGGAGAAGATGCTTGTCCTCGTCCCAGCGTCGCCGCAGATGTGTTTTCTGGGAGATGAGTCTGTTTTGCCTCCTGGATTCACTCTGGACATGTGCGGGGGCTGGTTTTAGACTGTGAGGGTCTGGAAAAGCCCCACAGGTCAGAGGTCGAGGGCGGGGTTAGAGGCTGATCTCAGGACATGGACTCTTCTCTTCAGTTTTTGTCATTTGTGAGGAGTCTTAGTTCTGCTGAATCGGCTGTACTGTGATCTCTGCTTTATTAATGTGGGAATTTGTCATATTCTTGTTTCGTTTTTGCTCTTAATTTGAAAATGAATAAAAAACTTTCCCTTAATATTCGTCTAAAACACGTCCTTCATTATCCTCCGACACAGAGCACGTTTATATCACAAACCTCATCTGTCATTCGTCACTTTTCCAAACTTAAATATTTGTCCTTTTTCGTTTGTGGTCAGTCGTTTCTGTTTTGCGGCGCTGACAGTTTGTTTAGAGGAACGTGACCGAGAGACGCAGCAACATGTGACGATCAGAGACGTGTGAGTGGGACGGAGAGAGTCACAGAGAGTGGACAGAGAGGACAGAGAGGACAGAGAGTGGACAGAGAGGACAGAATGTGGACAGAGAGTGGACAGAGTGTGGATAGAGTGGACAGAGTGGACAGAGAGTCTCTCATGTCGTTTTATGAATTGCACTTCACATTTCCCGACTCCAGACTCTCTCATGACGTGTTTTTCCGTGAGTAAATGTCCAGGTCACATTTGTATTTGATTCTGTTTAAGAGCCACAGGGACGGGCCCCGAACCGAGGGCCACACACCGAGGGCCACACAGGCGTCTGCTCTTCAACTCTGTCATTTTGATTCTGATTTATTCAGATGAACTCGGCGCTGTATTAACAAACTAAACATAAATCAGTGCTGCTCTTTTTTCTGATATCAGCGAAAATCCTGCATTTAGATGAGTAATTATCTTATCTGCCTCTGTTTGTCTCCACGGGGAGGAAGTCGCTCGTGTGACGATGTAAAACGAATAAAGACACAGGACGAAGTGACATTTATGGAGTCACAGGAGAAGAGCCTCTTAAAGCTGCACTGGGACATTTTCTGGATCTGTCAAACTCTGCCTCAAATGTTCCACAATATGGCATTTCATACATGTGTTTTACTATTAAAAATGTCCTGAAAAACAAGCTTTTTACTGCATGGATCGCCTCTCCACAGATCTAACCTGTAGCTCGGCTCTTTCGTCCTCACTCTGCGGCTCTTTCCTCCTCACTCTGCGGCTCTTTCCTCCTCACACTGCGGCTCTTTGGTCCTCACACTGTGGCTCTTTCGTCCTCACACTGTGGCTCTTTGGTCCTCACACTGTGGCTCTTTCGTCCTCACACTGTGGCTCTTTGGTCCTCACACTGCGGCTCTTTCCTCCTCACACTGTGGCTCTTTCGTCCTCACACTGTGGCTCTTTCGTCCTCACGCTGCGGCTCTTTCATCCTCACGCTGCGGCTCTTTCCTCCTCACACTGCAGCTCTTTCCTCCTCACACTGCAGCTCTTTCCTCCTCACACTGCGGCTCTTTGGTCCTCACACTGTGGCTCTTTGGTCCTCACACTGTGGCTCTTTCGTCCTCACACTGTGGCTCTTTGGTCCTCACACTGCGGCTCTTTCCTCCTCACACTGTGGCTCTTTCGTCCTCACACTGTGGCTCTTTCGTCCTCACGCTGCGGCTCTTTCGTCCTCACGCTGCGGCTCTTTCCTCCTCACACTGCGGCTCTTTCCTCCTCACACTGCAGCTCTTTCCTCCTCACACTGCGGCTCTTTTGTCTGCGGCTCCGTGTGGCTTGGGAAAATAATTTATAAGTTTAATTGAAGTATATTTTATATACTATATACGTTTTGTAAATTTCAGTTTAAATTGGAAGATTGTAATGTAGTATTAAAGTATTAAAATAAAATTATATTTAATTATTTTTTTATCTGTGAGCGTCAGACTCACAGACGCCGGTTTAGCACCAAAACACATTTATCCCAAGACATTTTCAGAATAAACACACACACATAAACGACTCTGCTGAAAAATATCCAGAGGGAGAAGAGAGAAAACTGTGTTTTTGACGTGATGAGGCTGATCTGAGGAAGGAGGATGGAGTAAATCCAACGATCTGTGAGTTTGTGTCGTGTTTGTGTCGTGTAGGACAGAGTCAGGCCTGGTTCACAAACGGAGAATATAAAGAGTCAATCAGGGAGATTTCAGAACATCTACTCACGGACTTTAAAAACACGAGAAAATCAGATCCACGAGCAGCTTTTCTCCATCATGAACTAAAACATCAGGCCTCACAGACACAGTCCTGAGGAAACGTGAAACTTCAGCCCGACGCCTCAGAGGCTCAGAGCAGAATCACATCCACCAGAGAAAAGAAACATTTATAACATCAGAACAAATACTATCAATGTTTGTACAAAGTGTAAAGTTGTTATCTTCATTTTAAATGAAAGTATCTGCAGCTCCCAGTGTTTTATTTTCTGTGGAAACCAGCTCCAAACGGCTCTTTAAGGTTAAAGGTCGCCGACCCCTTTTCTAAAACTATAATATCTCATAAAGACAAACGTGATGTGTCCTCCACAAGAAAAGTTACATAGTACCTTTACAAAAATCATGAATAATACATGAAAAGACAGAACAGCTCAGATTATACAGTGTCTGTTCCTTTTCCGCACAGTTCCTCTGCGTCTCGTCCCGTCTCCTCCTGGGCGGGACGGACAGTTCAGGTCGATACCAAACGGGACAAACGGGAAACTGGAGCAAACTGATTAAAGAAAGAAAAAATAAAGGGTTTGAACAAATAATGAACAGCAGAAAAAGAGGAAAATGAACAGATCGTTGTAGGAGTGAAGACGGTTTTTGTCCAGTGACAGATTTAAAGTTTTTTCCTCTGGATCAGACTGAGGTTTACACCGACAGGATGAACAGTAAAGTTAAAGGATCTGATGTCTAGAAGATCAAAATAAATGTCATAAAATGGGGCAGAAAGTTTGTGCAGGAGAGAGAATATACAGAACAGAAGCTACAGACGGAACATTCTGCTTTTGGTAAAAGTTGAGAGTAGCACTTTTCATGACAGATTTCCATCTCGCTGTAAATCTGTCCTGGAAACGGGCAGCAGTCGTCTGCAGACTCCATTTAGTCACAAGGACAATTTGAGCCGAGCTGGACAGTGAGCGGAGCACTTCCTGTAAACTGCTGCGTCTCAACTGAGATTTATGACGTCCACCACCAAGAGACGTGTTTATGTGGGTCACCCCCAACTTCAGAGCCTGGATACTCCTGAGTACTCCTGGGTACTCCTGGGTACTCCTGAGTACTCCTGGGTACTCCTGAGTACTCCTGGGTACTCCTGGATACTCCTGAGTACTCCTGGGTACTCCTGGATACTCCTGGGTACTCCTGGATACTCCGGGATACTCCTGGGTACTCCTGGATACTCCGGGATACTCCTGGATACTCCTGGATACTCCTGGGTACTCCTGGATACTCCTGGATACTCCTGGATACTCCTGGATTCTCCTGGATTCTCCTGGATACTCCTGGATAGTCCGGGGTACTCCTGGATACTCCTGTCATTAATCTTCAGATGAGGCAGAAAACTTGACAGATATTTCAGACTTTTTGATTCGCTCGTTGCTTTTTCCCGGTGTCGGCGTGAGCACCGCAGAAATACAAAAGGATTTACACTTGACCTGTTCTAGTTTTTGCAGAACAGACGTTCTGTGTTTGTCGTGTCTGAGCTGAAAAGAAAATCAATACTCAGATATTAATCAATAATGAAAATAATATTGAAACTACTGAAGTATCAAACTGTAAGAGAAGTACATCACATGATCCTTTTAAACAAACTGTTTTTCATATATATTTATATTTTTGTCTTTATGGCCCATTGAGCCTTTTTAATAATAATAAAAATAATCATCTGTTTTATAGTTTTGTGACATTCAAAGACATTTGCATTATTCAGTGATGTGAGCTGCTGCCACAGCCGCCCTGGGACAGACGTCGCCCTCAGCTCAGTCTCACACTTCAGTGACGAGCTTCTATGTGGAGACTTTGACTTTTCTCACCCGGAGCCTCGTTTTAAACACACACGAGGTGAATGGACTAAACTGATTTTACAAACAGCAGCAGGTTCAGAATGTTCCTCTGACCTGAACATTTATTCTATTTAAAGATGTTTGAGTTTAACTCGTGGAGTGAACAGAGACGATTCTGCACCTCAGCCCTGAGCCCAGATACAAGACTGAAGATTGAAAAGCAGCTGGAGAATAGAGCGAAGTGATTGGCACCGAGCAGACGCACACGCCGGACGCACACGGCAAACGCACACGGCAAACGCACGCCACACACACACACTCCACACACACACTCCACACACACACTCCACACACACTCCACACACACTCCACACACACTCCACACACACACCACACACACACACACACACACACACTCCACACACACACTCCACACACACACTCCACACACACTCCACACACACTCCACACACACACTCCACACACACACTCCACACACACACTCCACACACACCACACACACGTCGCACACACACGTCGCACACACACGTCGCACACACACTCCACACACTCCTGGTTCATTTCTGGCTCTACTTTCACCCTCCGCCACAAGTGATTTTAAACCTACCCATCCACCAACTTCATCTGCCCAAACCCGGACCTCCCCGAACATAAATCATCATCTACACACAGACCGGGGGGCGCAGCAAGGTGACACGCCACCGAGCACTGAGGGAGGAGAGGAGGAGAGGAGAGAGGGAGGAGAGGAGAGAGGGAGGAGAGGAGGGAGAGGGAGGAGAGGAAAAGAGAGGAGAGAGAGGAGGAGAGAGGGAGAGGAGGAGAGAAGAGAAGGGAGAGGAAGAGGAGCGAGAGCCACAGACCGGGGGGCACAGCAAGGTGACACGCCACCAAGCACTGAGGAGAGAGAGAGGGAGAGGGAGGAGAGGAGGAGAGAGGGAAGAGAGAGAGGAGGAGAGAGGGAGAGGAGGAGGGAGAGAAGAGAAGGGAGAGGAAGAGGAGCGAGAGCCACAGGCCGCGGGGCCAACCTGCAAGGTGACACACCATGAAGCACTGAGGGAGGAGAGCAGAGAGGAGGAGAGAGGGAGAGAGGGAGAGCAGGAGAGAGGGAGAGGAGGAGAGAGAGAGGAGGAGAGAGAGAAGAGAAGGGAGAGGAAGAAGAGGGAGAGCCAGAGGCCGCAAGGCACAACCTGCAAGGTGACACACCATGAAGCACTGAGGGAGGAGAGAGGGAGGAGAGGTGAAGAGAGGGAAGAAGACAGGAATAGGAAGGTGAAAAGAAAGGGAGAGGAGGCGTAAATGAGAGAGGTGAGCGGATAGAAAAGAGAGAAAAAGGAGAAAAAGAGAAGGGAGGAGAGAGAGGACAGGTGGAGGTTGAGAGAGAGCTGAGAGAGTGAGAGGAAATGGGAGAGGAAGAAAGATATGGAACGAGAGGACAAAAGAAAGCAGAGAGAGAAGAGAAGGAGCACAGAGAGGGTGGAGGTAATGAAGAGAAAGGAGAGAGTGAAGGAGGGAGGAGGCGGAGGTGAAAGTGTCACAGGGGGAGGCAGATCTTTGACGTAAACTCTCTTCGTCTTCGTCGTGTCGCGGCTCAGACTCAGACGTTCTCGACTCTCGGATTCGCCTGAAAATCACGTAGCGTCTGAAAATGTGAGGTGATTTCTGTACAAATATTCCGGCGTGAGATGGTTGTGATTGTGGCGCTGGCTTTAGTTCCTCGTACCTATTCTTATAGCGGCGGGGGGTGGGCTCACGTGGAGGCGGCGGCGGCGGGGGATTCGGGGCAAAATAACTCGGAGACGATGTCATGATCATAGAAGCGTGAGGAGACGCGGAGGAGAAAGGGGATTGTCAGGTGGGAGCCATTGTAGGTTTTGTGTTTTAATATCGATGTTTTAGGTGGAGTGAGGTGTTTTTTTTTGCCTCAGAAGGTTGACGTCACCAGGTCACGTCTGTGGAGAGGCAGCCGCACTTACAGTTAAAAAAAACACGTATATGAATGAATAAATCTGTTTTATTATTGCATCTTAAACAAAAAATGCCGAGCTCTTTAATGATTTTATAAGACACCTAAAAAAGTCCAGTTACAAACGCCACAGACTCATTTAAACAAACTTATTCCAGGTTTTATAGCGAAATGATGCTAAATTATAAACATTAGACTGACACAACCGTTGGAAAAGTTTCATATCAGAACATATCAGGGCGGAGAACGTTTCGTCAAATATACTGACTGATAAATGCATCGTGTGTGACTGAATAAACGTAAAATCGCTGTTTATTGTCTCACTGTGGAACATTCGAGGCAAACCAGTCGCATCGCCATGGTAACAAGCAGCCGGTCGACCCTCCGCTGTAAAAGTTGTGCATCTTTAAAGAATAAATGAGGCAGATGAGGTTTAAATTGGTGTTTAACTCACTAAACTCCTGCGTTACGTGTCCAGTAAAGTATGAATAAAACTCCAGGCTGCGTTAGATTCAGTTTTAATTAAAGATCGAGTCTGATAATTAAACATCGAACCTCATCCCAGCTGCGTCATCTATAAAATGATCCGAATATCGGCTCTAAACGTGTAAATATTCTGTCATTTCTTGGTGACTTGGTGCGTTAGTCGTTGATTATTACTGTCGACTCGTGGCTCGGAAATGTCGCCGGTCTAAAAATACGACGGCGTGACAGGCGGCGTTTAAAAGAGTGTTAACGGCTCCACCTTAAAGCACCTGCCCCTCGGCCCCTCGGCCCCCGTCGGCCCCTTGAATATGTCCAGGTAATTGGCAATTTAGCACCAATCAAGCTCCAGGCGGCGACTCGGGTAAATAAAGTCGTGCTCATCAACATCATCTTTCGCTTTGACCTGAGGTAGAACTCTGAAATATTGGATCTTCTGCTGTACGTTTCATTTTGTGAAATATTTCTTATTATTTCAAGGTGCTATATTACACAAAACTGATTCTTGAGCTTTAAATCCTGCTATAATGTTCCTTATTTAACCCACACTTTATTATTCATCTGTTACAAAGCTCAAAATGATCAAAATATTCCACCTTGTGATGCTTTTTTTCCTTTAATAATCATAATAAAATCGTACTTTTTCCTCGATCTGTCACATTCTTCACAGATGCACTTGCAAATATAATACTTTTTAATGAAGTATTCGGAGGATTAGCTGTGATACTGATTCTTTATTTCATACTTTTTTGTTTAACTTTTTCCCTTCGTTTAATCTGCCCAGATTATGTGATATTTACCTTTGACGCTGTGAATGTGGATCACGTGGTTCATGTTTAAGTTCTTCTTCACTTTGGGCTGTGATGGTCGTCAGACACATTTATACAGAGGCGAGGTGGTGAAATGTGTTGCTTAAGAGCACAAAAACAGCAACCATCAAGGCTGGGACTGAGCTTCTTTCCTTCTCTTTAGACGACGACTCCAGCTCCAATAAACCACCGTCTACAGCTGGAGAATCTAACCCTCAACCCGCTAACCTCTCTATCTCTTCCAATTACTGCAGAGCTCGGACAAATCGAGCGTCTGCTGATGAAGAGGTTGGCAGAGGTGGCGGTTGCGTTCGCCTGAGCGACCACGGGCTTGTTTACGACGAGGAAGCCCACGAGTTTCATTGTGAACTACTCGAGCGTGAAGGTTGTTCCACATTTGTGTCCCATTAAAAAAAGTCCCACACTATTTACCGCAGATTGTCTAGAGAAACACGCCGTCGCCCCACAGAGCGCCCCATAGTCTGCCCCACGGAGCGACCCACGGAGCGCCCCACGGAGCACCCCACGGAGCGCCCCACGGAGCGCCCCACGGAGCGACCCACGGAGCGACCCACAGACCGACCCACAGACCGACCCACAGAGCGCCCCATAGTCTGCCCCACGGAGCGACCCACGGGCGCGCCCCACGGAGCGACCCACGGAGTGACCCATAGTCTGCCCCACGGAGCGACCCACGGAGCGCCCCATAGTCTGCCCCACAGAGCGCCCCACGGAGTGACCCACAGAGCGCCCCATAGTCTGCCCCACAGAGCGACCCACGGAGCGACCCACAGAGCGACCCACGGAGCGCCCCATAGTCTGCCCCACAGAGCGACCCACGGAGCGACCCACAGAGCGACCCACGGAGCGACCCACGGAGCGACCCACGGAGCGACCCATAGTCTGCCCCATGGAGCGCCCCACGGAGCGACCCACGGACCGACCCACGGAGCGACCCACGGAGCGCCCCACAGACCGACCCACGGACCGACCCACAGACCGACCCACAGACCGACCCACAGAGCGCCCCATAGTCTGCCCCACGGAGCGACCCACGGAGCGACCCACGGACCGACCCACGGAGCGACCCACGGAGCGACCCACGGACCAACCCACGGACCGACCCACGGACCGACCCACGGACCGACCCACGCGCTTTTTATTTGGGGGTAACAATGGCAGAATGATTTATTTGGTCACTATTAATCATCTCCAAGTTTGTAACGATGCAAACAGAAGAAGAGTTTGTGAAAGCAGGAGGTGAAGGAGGTGAAGGAGGTGAAGGAGGTGAAGGAGGTGAAGGAGGAGGGAGTGTGACTCTTAACCTGGAGTAAAATATTCACAGTGGCCAATAAAACTGCAACTTTAAAACTAAAAGTATTTGTACAATGTGGAATTATCCTAAAACACGGCACAGCTGAATGTGAACTCTGTCGTCGCCGTCTCATTGTCGTCTCATTGTCGTCTCGTCGTCGTCTCGTCGCCGTCTCGTCGCCGTCTCGTCGCCGTCTCGTCGCCGTCTCGTCGCCGTCTCGTCGCCGTCTCGTCGCCGTCTCGTCGCCGTCTCGTCGCCGTCTCGTCGTCTCGTTGTCGTCTCGTCATCGCCTCGTCGCCGTCTCGTCGCCGTCTCGTCGTCTCGTCGTCGTCTCGTCGTCGTCGTCGTCTCGTTGTCGTCCCGTCGTCTCGTTTTCATCTCGTCGTCGTCTCGCCGTCGTCTCGTCGCCGTCTCGCCGTCGTCTCGTCTTCGTCTCGTCGTCGTCGTCTCGTCGTCGTCTCGTCGTCGTCTCGTCGTCGTCTCGTCGTCGTCGTCTCGTCGTCGTCGTCTCGTTGTCGTC
>JAIEZT010000729.1:0-33707 GCA_019594935.1 Periophthalmus modestus | reverse complement strand
CATCCATTTTTTTGGGGATATTCTTCACGGTTTATGTGTAGCTCGCTGTGAAAATATGACTTCATTTTTGGATTGAAAAAACCACTCCACTTTCACATTCTTTCATATAAAACCTTTCTAGTCTTAGGTTTTCCAACCAAACTACCTGAAACTCCACAGGCCACATCTACAGAGGTAGTTTATCAATAATCATCCATGTTTTTGGGATATTCATTATAGTTTTGTGTAGCTCACTGTCAAAATAGGACTGAATTATAGTTTCACATTTTACACAACACGTTTTCAAAATGATTCTACTCACACATATTTTTCCCAAATGTGCTCAGATTTCACATGTCACACGTAGACACATAAGGTTTCATAAAACATCCACTTTTTTGCAACAATTTTGTGCCGTTTGTCCATACCTCACCGTCAAAAAACACCTTTATTTCCTGTTTCCTTCATTCCCGCTCACAGACACATGGATGTGTCTAAAGAGCTACAACTATCACCACTAATGTAAAATAAAAATGTGAATACAGCAGAGTAATGAACTTGTGACCAGTGGACTCTATAGCGCCCCCTATAATGCAATGAAAAACACACAACTTTGTCTGATTGGCATGAAACTTGGGGAGATAAATGTAGACCTGAAACCAAACCAAAAAGTCAATGACACTTAACCTGTATTATGCACGAGTTTGATGGTTCTAAGTCACAGACTCCACCAGTTTAATGCAATGATCACTCTGCACTATGGAAACAGTGTGAGGGGGGGGGGCGAGGGGGGGCGAGCGGCCGGGGGTGGCCGGGCAGGGGAATGCTGCAGGGAGGCGGTGGCTGGCCCCCGGCGGTCGCGAGGGGAGGCGGTCGCGCCGAGGCGAGGGCCATCATTGCCGCTTGCGGCTTTAAATTAACATTGTTTCTCCTGAACCTGTATTATTTTTCCGCCCAAACTCGCCCCGTTTTCACCCCCTGAACATGCACGAAAAGTCTCACATGGGGGTATCAGATCGACCAGCTCGCTGAAAATTTTCATAAATTTGGCATCACAAACATGTCCACTGCACCCCCACCACAGCGCCCCCTACAATGTCACACCTATGGCAGAGGAGGCGGGTAAATTTAGGAATAGACACACAAAAAATCAGCAGCACAGTGATAGAGCACAGTGAGACAAGCATAAAAGTGAATTGAAGCACTGCTCTATGACAAACAGGAAGTCGGCCATATTTAATAGAAAATTCACCACATTTTACGATCACGTTTTCAAAATGATTCTACTCACACATATTTTGCCCAAATCTGCTCAGATTTCACATGTCACACGTACACACATAAGGTTTCATAAAACATCCACCTTTTGGCAACAATTTTGTGCCGTTTGTCCATACCTCACTGTCAAAAAACACCTTTATTTCCTGTTTCTTCATTCATTCCCGCTCACAGACACATGGATGTGTCTAAAGAGCTACAACTATCCCCACTTAGGTAAAATAAAATGTGTGAATACAGCAGAGTACTGAGCACGTGACCAGTGGACTCTATAGCGCCCCCTATAATGCAATGAAAACACACAACTTTGTCTGATTGGCATGAAACTTGGGGAGATAATTGTAGACCTGAAACCAAACCAAAAAGTCAATGAGACTATACCTGTATTATGCACGAGTTTGAAGGTTCTAAGTCACAGACTCCACCAGTATAATGCAATGATCAAACTGCACTATGGAAACAGTGTGAGCGGGGGGGGGGCGAGGGGGGGCGTGCGGCCGGGGGGGGTGGCCGGGCAGGGGGAATGCTGCATGGAGGCGGTGGCTGGCCCCCGGCGGTCGCGAGGGGGAGGCGGTCGCGCCGTGGCGAGGGCCATCATCGCCGCTTGCGGCTTTAAATTAACATTGTTTCTCCTCAACCTGTATTATTTTTCTCCCCAAACTCGCCCCGTTTTCACCCCCTAAACGTATACGAAAAGTCTCACATGGGGGTATCAAATCGACCAGCTCGGTGAAAATTTTCATAAATTTGGCATCACAAACATGTCCACTGCACTCCCACTCCCACAGCGCCCCCTACAATGTCACACCTATGGCAGAGGAGGCTGGTAAATGTAGGAATAGACACACAAAAAATCAGCACAGTGACAGAGCACAGTGAGACAAGCATAAAAGTGAATTGAAGCACTGCTCTATGACAAACAGGAAGTCGGCCATATTTAATTGAAAATTCACCACATTTTACACAACGCGTTTTCAAAATGATTCTACTCACACATATTTTGCCCAAATGTGCTCCGATTTCACATGCCACACGTACACACATAAGGTTCATAAAACATCCACTTTTTGCAACAATTTTGTGCCGTTTGTCCATACCTCACCGTCAAAAAAAAACACCTTTATTTCCTGTTTCCTTCATTCCCGCTCACAGACACATGGATGTGTCTAAAGAGCTACAACTATCCCCACTGATGTAAAATAAAAATGTGAATACAGCAGAGTAATGAGCACGTGACCAGTGGACTCTATAGCGTGCCCTATAATGCAATTAAAACACACATCTTTGTCTGATTGGCATGAAACTTGGGGAGATAATTGTAGACCTGAAACCAAACAAAAAAGTCAATGAGACTATACCTGTATTATGCAAGATTTTGATGGATCTAAGTCACAGACTCCACCAGTATAATGCAATGATCACACTGCACTATGGAAACAGTGTGAGGGGAGGGGACGAGGGGGGGCGTGCGGCCGGGGGGTGGTCGGGCAGGGGGAATGCTGCGTGGAGGCGGTGGCTGGCCCCCGGCGGTGTTGCGCGAGGGGGGGGCGGGCGCACCGAGGCGAGGGCCATCATCGCCGCTTGCGGCTTTAAATTAACATTGTTTTTCCAGAGTCTGTATTATTTTTCCGCCCAAACTCGCCCCGTTTTCACCCCCTAAACGTCGACGAAAAGTCTCACATGGGGGTATCAGATCGACCAGCTCGGTGAAAATTTTCATAAATTTGGCATCACAAACATGTCCACTGCACTCCCACTCCACAGCGCCCCCTACAATGTCACACCTATGGCAGAGGAGGCGGGTGGTAAATTTAGGAATAGACACACAAAAATCAGCACAGTGATAGAGCACAGTGAGACAAGCATAAAAGTGAATTGAAGCACTGCTCTAGGTCAAACAGGAAGTCGGCCATATTTAATTGAAAATTCACCACATTTTACACAACGCGTTTTCAAAATGATTCTACTACTCATATTTTGCCAAATTTGCTCAGATTTCACATGTCACATCTACATACATGTGGGGTTTCATAAAACATCCACTTTTTTGCAACAATTTTGTGCCGTTTGTCCATACCTCACCGTCAAAAAAACACCTTTATTTCCTGTTTCCTTCATTCCCGCTCACAGACACATGGATCAGTCTAAACACATACAACTATCCCCACTGATGTAAAATAAAACTTTGAATACAGCAGAGTAATGAGCACGTGACCAGTGGACTCTATAGCGCCCCCTATAATACAATTAAAACACACAACTTTGTCGATTGGCATGAAACTTGGGGAGATAATTGTAGGCCTAAAACAAAACAAAAAAGTCAATGACACTATACCTGTATTATGCACGAGTTTGAAGGTTCTAAGTCACAGACTCCACCAGTTTAATGCAATGATCCCACTGCACTATGGAAACAGTGTGAAGGGGGGGGGGCGAGGGGGGGGCGAGCGGCCGGGGGGTGGGCCGGGCAGGGGGAATGCTGCGTGGGAGGCGGTGGCTGGCCCCCGGCGGTCGCGAGGGGGGGGCGGGTCGCGCCGTGGCGAGGGCCATCATCGCCGCTTGCGGCTTTAATTGGCCCTCGCCGCTCACGAAGTGACGGCGAGGGGTATTGTTCTTCGAAAGTTTCTTTTTCTTATTATTATTATTATTATTATTATTATTTTTCTCCCCCTGGGATCGCGATTTTCACCCCCTAAACGTCGACGGAAAGTCTCACATGGGGGTATCAAATCGATCGGCCTCGCGAAAAATTCGAGAAAATATGCATCACAAAAATGACCCAGACACGCAGGCTCGACAGCGCCACCTAGAAAATTGCAAATTTTCGAATGAATTGGGAGCCGACTCGCATATTTCGCCGTAGCAAAGCCAAATTCGCAACAGTGATAGAGCTCATGGAGACGAGCAAAAAAGCCAATCATAGTGCTGCCCTAAGGCGGACAGGAAGTCGGTCATATTCGATCGAATATCGCCACATTTCTCGCCGCCTGTTTTCAAAATGTAATCAGTCACAGGTTTTCGATCCAAAAGACGTCAGATTTCACATGTCACATCTGGACACATGGGGTTTCATGAAACATGCTTTTTTTTGGGACAATTTCATGTCGTTCGCCCGCACGCCGCCATCGAAAAACGCCTTCGTTTCCTGTAATTTCGTTGTCCTCTCACGACCAGGGGCATTGTCTACAGATCTCACATTCACATGACATATGTGTAATTATGGCATGTATGGAATGGACTATAAAGTGTAATGAAAATGAAAACTCTAGCGCCCCCTAGCATAGACGTGAAACGTCAACATTATTGGATTACAACCAAATTTGGGGAATAAATCTGGGATATGACGATGAACAAAAAAAAATATATTATGGGCATGGGTCATTTCTCACAACTGGCCAGTAGGGGCGCAAAGACTCCAACAAAAAAACATTTAAAAATATATTACTCACACGGGCTTTGCCCGACACATCTCAAATTTAAGTCACATATGTTTCATTTGGCCCTGAATCAAATGCGTTATAACGTCTAATCAAAATGAACACTTTAGCGCCCCCTACCATAGACGTGACACATCAATATTATCGGATTCATACCAAATTTAGGGAATAAATTTGGGGCCCGAAATGGAGCAAAAAATTATATTACGGGTATAGGCTATTTCTTACAATTGGCCAGCAGGGGCGCAAATACTCAAACAAAAAAACATTTAAAAATCTATTACTCACACGGGCTTTGCCCGACACATCTCAAATTTCAGTCAAATATGTTTAATTTGGCCCTGAATCAAATGCAATATAAAGTGTAATCAAAATGAACCCTCTAGCGCCCCCTACCCATAGACGTGACACATCAATTTTATCGGATTCATACCAAATTTGGGGAGTACATTGGACACCTCAGAAGAAGCAAAAAATTATATTACAAGCATGGGTTATTTCTCACGGTTGGCCAGCAGGGGCGCAATGACTCCAGAATAAATCATTGAAAAATCTCACTTTCGCATACGTCTTTTTGAAACCTATCTACTCCTACGTTTTTCATCCCAATGAACTGAAACTCCACATGCCACATCTATACAGATTGATTATCAATAATCATCCATTTTTTGGGGATATTCATTATAGTTTTTGTGTAGCTCACTGTCAAAATAGGACTTGATTATTAGTTTAAAATTCCCACACCACTTTGACATATGTGTATATTAAAGCTATCTACTCTTAAATTATACATCCAAATGACTTCAAACTCCACAGGCCACATCTACAGAGGTTGATTATCAATAATCATCCATTTTTTTGGGGATATTCTTCACGGTTTATGTGTAGCTCGCCGTGAAAATATGACGTCATTTTTGGATTGAAAAAACCACTCCACTTTCACATTCGTTCATATAAAACCTTTCTAGTCTTAGGTTTTTCAACCAAAACTACCTGAAACTCCTCATGCCACATCTATAGAGGTAGTTTCTCAATAATCATCCATGTTTTTGGGGATATATTCATTATAGTTTTTGTGTAGCTCACTGTCAAAATAGGACTGAATTATTGGTTTTCAAATGTGTATTCCCACACCACTTTCATATATGTGTATATTAAAGCTATCTACTCTTAAATTATACATCTCAAATGAATTCAAACTCCTCATGCCACATCTATACAGGTTGATTATCAATAATCATCCATTTTTTTATACATCTAAATATTCATTATAGTTTTTGTGTAGCTCACTGTCAAAATAGGACTGAATTATGAATTTTGAAAATCCCACACCACTTTGATATATGTGTATATGGAATCTATCTACTCTTACATTTTTAATCTAAATGATTTTAAACTCCTCATGCCACATCTATAGAGGTAGTTTTCTCAATAATCATCCATTTTTTCGGGATACTCATTATAGTTTTTGTGTAGCTCACTGTCAAAATAGGACTTAATTATTAGTTTCAAATTCCCACACCACTTTGACATATGTGTATATTAAAGCTATCTACTCTTAAATTATACATCTAAATGAGTTATAACTCCACATGCCACATCTATAGACGTAGCTTATCAATAATCATCCATGTTTTGTGCCGTTTGTCCATACCTCACCGTCAAAAAACACCTTTATTTCCTGTTTCCTTCATTCCCACTCACAGACACATGGATGTGTCTAAAGAGCTACAACTATCCCCACTGATGTAAAATAAAAATGTGAATACAGCAGAGTAATCAGCACGTGACCAGTGGACTCTATAGCGCCCCCTATAATACAATTAAAAACACACAACTTTGTCTGATTGGCATAAAACTTGGGGAGATAAAATGTAGACCTAAAACCAAACCAAAAAGTCAATGACACTATACCTGTATTATGCACGAGTTTGATGGTTCTAAGTCACAGACTCCACCAGTTTAATGCAATGATCCCACTGCACTATGGAAACAGTGTGAAGGGCGGGGGGCGAGGGGGGGCGTGCGGCCGGGGGTTGGCCGGGCAGGGGGAATGATGCGTGGAGGCGGTGGCTGGACCCCGGCGGTCGCGAGGGGAGGCGGTCGCGCCGTGGCGAGGGCCATCATCGCCGCTTGCGGCTTTAATTGGCCCTCGCCGCTCACGAAGTGACGGCGAGGGGTATTGTTTTTCGCTCGGTTTCTTCTTATTATTATTATTTTCCGCCCCCCTGGGATCGCGATTTTCACCCCCTAAACGTCGACGAAAAGTCTCACATGGGGGTATCAGATCGATCGGCCTCGCGAAAAATCGATAAAATATGCATCACAAAAATGTCCCTCCCAGGCACGCAGGCTCGACAGCGCCACCTAGAAAATTGCAAATTTTCAAATGAATTGGGAGCCGACTCGCATATTTCGCCGTAGCAAAGCCAAATTCACACCAGTGATAGAGCTCATGGAGACGAGCAAAAAAGCCAATCATAGTGCAGCCCTAAGGCGGACAGGAAGTCGGCATATTCGATCGAAGATTCGCCAATTTTTTCGCCGCCTGTTTTTCAAAATACTACAACTCTCATGTTTTTACTCCAAAAGACGTCAGATTTCACATGTCACATCTGGACACATGGGGTTTCATACCTTATCCGATCGTTTGCAAAAATTTCGTGTCGTTCGCCCGCCCGCCGCCATCGAAAAACGCCTTCGTTTCCTGTAATTTCGTTGTCCTCTCACGACCAGGGGCATTGTCCTACAGATCTCACATTCACATGACATATGTGTAATTATGGCATGTATGGAATGGACTATAAAGTGTAATGAAAATGAAAACTCTAGCGCCCCCTAGCATAGACGTGAAACGTCAACATTATCGGATTACAACCAAATTTGGGGAATAAATCTGGGATTTGACGAGGACCAAAAAATTATATTATGGGCATGGGTCATTTCTCACAACTGGCCAGTAGGGGCGCAAAGACTCCACACAAAAACATTTAAAAATATATTACTCACACGGGCTTTGCCCGACACATCTCAAATTTAAGTCACATATGTTTCATTTGGCCCTGAATCAAATGCAATTATAAAGTCTAATCAAAATGAACACTCTAGCGCCCCCTACCATAGACATGACACATCAATATTATCGGATTCAAACCAAATTTAGGGAATAAATTTGGGCACACGAAAAGGAGCAAAAAAATTATATACGGGTATAGGCTATTTCTTACAATTGGCCAGCAGGGGCGCAAATACTCCAACAAAAAAACATTTAAAAATCTATTACTCACACGGGCTTTGCCCGAGACATCTCAAATTTAAGTCAAATATGTTTCATTTGGCCCTGAATCAAATGCAATATATAAGTGTAATCAAAAAAGAACCCTCTAGCGCCCCCTACCATAGACGTGACACATCAATTTTATCGGATTCATACCAAATTTGGGGGAGTACATTGGACACCTCAGAAGAAGCAAAAAATTATATTACAAGCATGGGTTATTTCTCACGGTTGGCCAGCAGGGGCGCACAGACTCCCCAAAAATAATCATTTAAAAATGTCTGACTCACAGGACATTGGTCTGAATCGCTCCAATTACATCAAACATGTGTCATTTGGCCATGAATGTCATGGATTATAAAACTCCTTGATAAAACTTCAACAATGAATGGCCACGCTGTCTTTTGATTCATAAAAAGGCCGCCATATTTGAATAAGAAATAGCCATCTCTTTCGCCGCTTGTTTTCAAAATGATACAACTCCCAGATTTTTACTCCAAAACAGGTCAGATTTCACATGTCACATCTGGACACATGGGGTTTCATTTCTTATCCCGATCGTTTGCAATAATTTTCGTGTCATTCGCCCCGCACGCCGCCGTCGAAACACGCCTTCGTTTCCTGTTTTTTCGATGTCCTCTCACGACCAGGGCAAATGATACAACTCCCACGTTTTTGCTTCAAAACAGGTCAGATTTCACATGTCACATCTGGACACACGGGGTTTCATTTCTTATCCAATCGTTTGCAATAATTTCGTGTCGTTCGCCCGCACGCCGCCATCGAAAAACGCCTTTCGTTTCCTGTTTCTTTGATTCCCGCTCACAGACACATGGATCAGTCTAAAGACATAAAACTCTACCCACTGATGTAGAATAAAACTTTGAATACAGCAGAGTAATGAGCACGTGACCAGTGGACTCTATAGCGCCCCCTATAATATAATTACAACACTCAACTTTGTGCGATTGGTATGAAACTTGGGGAGATAATTGTAGGCCCAAAACCAAACCAAAAAGTCAATGAGACTATACCTGTATTATGCACAATTTTGATGGTTCTAAGTCACAGACTCCACCAGTTTAATGCAATGATCACACTGCACTATGGAAACAGTGTGAGGGGGGGGGGGGGGGCGGGGGGGGGCGTGCGGCCGGGGGGTGGCCGGGGCAGGGGGGGAATGCTGCGTGGAGGCGGTGGCTGGCCCCGGCGGTCGCGACGGGAGGCGGTCGCGACGGGAGGCGGTCGCGACGGGAGACGGTCGCGGCGTGGCGGGGCCATCATCGCCGCTTGCGGCTTTAAATTAACATTGTTTCTCCTGAACCTGTATTATTTTTTTCCGCCCAAACTCGCCCCGTTTTCACCCCCTGAACATGCACGAAAAGTCTCACATGGGGGTATCAGATTGACCAGCTCGGTGAAAATTTTCATAAATTTGGCATCACAAACATGTCCACTGCACCCCCACTCCACAGCGCCCCCTACAATGTCACACCTATGGCAGAGGAGGCAGGTCAAATTTAGGAATAGACACACAAAAATCAGCACAGTGATAGAGCACAGTGAGACAAGCATAAAAGTGAATTGAAGCACTGCTCTATGACAAACAGGAAGTCGGCCATATTTAATTGAAAATTCACCACATTTTACGCATCACGTTTTCAAAATGATTCTACTCACACATATTTTGCCCAAATGTGCTCAGATTTCACATGTCACACGTAGACACATAAGGTTTCATAAAACATCCACTTTTTTGGCAACAATTTTGTGCCGTTGTCCATACCTCACTGTCAAAAAAACACCTTTATTTCCTGTTTCCTTCATTCCCGCTCACAGACACATGGATGTGTCTAAAGAGCTACAAACTATCCCCACTTAGGTGAAATAAAAATGTGAATACAGCAGAGTAATGAGCACGTGACCAGTGGACTCTATAGCGCCCCCTATAATACAATTAAAACACACAACTTTGTCTGATTGGCATGAAACTTGGGGAGATAATTGTAGACCTGAAACCAAACCAAAAAGTCAATGAGACTATACCTGTATTATGCACGATTTTGAAGGTTCTAAGTCACAGACTCAACCAGTTTAATGCAATGATCCCACTGCACTATGGAACAGTGTGAAGGGGGGGGGGGGGGGGAGGGGGGGCGAGGGGGGGGCGGCCGGGGGGTGGCCGGGCAGGGGGAATGCTGCGTGGAGGCGGTGGCTGGCCCCCGGCGGTCGCGAGGGGAGGCGGTCGCGCCGTGGCGAGGGCCATCATCGCCGCTTGCGGCTTTAAATTAACATTGTTTCTCCTGAACCTGTATTATTTTTCCGCCCAAACTCGCCCCGTTTCACCCCCTGAACATGCACGAAAAGTCTCACATGGGGGTATCAGATCGACCAGCTCGGTGAAAATTTCATAAATTTGGCATCACAAACATGTGTCCACTGCACTCCCACTCCACGGCGCCCCTACAATGTCACACCTATGGCAGAGGAGGCGGCGGTAAATTTAGGAATAGACACACAAAAATCAGCAAAGTGATAGAGCACAGTGAGACAAGCATAAAAGTGAATTGAAGCACTGCTCTATGACAACAGGCAAGTCGGCCATATTTATTGAAAAAATTCACCACATTTTACACATCACGTTTTCAAAATTATTCTACTCACACATATTTTGCCCAAAATCTGCTCAGATTTCACATGTCACACGTACACACATAAGGTTTCATAAAACATCCACTTTTTTGCAACAATTTTGTGCCGTTTGTCCCATACCTCACCGTCAAAAAACACCTTTATTTCCTGTTTCCTTCATTCCCCAGCTCACAGACACATGGATGTGTCTAAAGAGCTACAACTATCCCCACTGATGTAAAATAAAAATGTGTGAATACAGCAGAGTAATGAGCATGTGACCAGTGGACTCTATAGCGCCCCCTATATAATGCAATTAAAAACACACAACTTTGTCTGATTGGCATGAAACTTGGGGAGATAATTGTAGGCCTAAAACAAAACAAAAAGTCAATGACACTATACCTGTATTATGCACGAGTTTGAAGGTTCTAAGTCACAGACTCCACCAGTATAATGCAATGATCACTCTGCACTATATAAACAGTGTGAAGGGGGGGGGGGGGGGGGGGGGTGCGCTGTGCGGCCGGGGAGGTGGCCGGGCAGGGGGAATGCTGCGTGGAGGCGGTGGCTGGCCCCCGGCGGTCGCGAGGGAAGGCGGTCGCGCGCCGTGCGAGGGCCATCATCGCCGCTTGCGGCTTTAAATTAACATTGTTTTCCTGAACCTGTATTATTTTTTTTCCGCCCAAACTCGCCCCGTTTTCACCCCCTAAACGTATACGAAAAGTCTCACATGGGGGTATCAAATCGACCAGCTCGGTGAAAATTTTCATAAATTTGGCATCACAAACATGTCCACTGCACTCCCACTCCACAGCGCCCCTACAATGTCACACCTATGGCAGAGGAGGCTGGTAAATGTAGGAATAGACACAAAAAATCAGCACAGTGACAGAGCACAGTGAGACAAGCATAAAAGTGAATGAAGCACTGCTCTATGACAAACAGGAAGTCGGCCATATTTAATTGAAAATCACCACATTTTACACAACGCGTTTTCAAATGATTCTACTCACACATATTTTGCCCAAATCTGCTCAGATTTCACATGTCACACGTAGACACATAAGGTTTCATAAAACACCCCACTTTTTGCAAACAATTTTGTGCCGTTTGTCCATACCTCACCGTCAAAAAAAACACCTTTATTCCTGTTTCCTTCATTCCCGCTCACAGACACATGGATGTGTGTCTAAAGAGCTACAACTATCCCCACTGATGTAAAATAAAAATGTGAATACAGCAGAGTAATGAGCACGTGACCAGTGGACTCTATAGCGCCCCCTATAATGCAATTAAAACACACAACTTTGTCTGATTGGCATGAAACTTGGGGAGATAATTGTAGACCTGAAACCAAACAAAAAAGTCAATGACACTATACCTGTATTATGCACAACTTTGATGGTTCTAAGTCACAGACTCCACCAGTTTAATGCAATGATCACTCTGCACTATGGAAACAGTGTGAAGGGCGGGGGCGAGGGGGGGCGTGCGGCCGGGGGGTGGCCGGGCAGGGGGAATGCTGCGTGGAGGCGGTGGCTGGCCCCCGGCGGTCGCGAGGGGAGGCGGTCGCGCCGTGGCGAGGGCCATCATCGCCGCTTGCGGCTTTAAATTAACATTGTTTTTCCTGAACCCGTATTATTTTTCCGCCCAAACTCGCCCCGTTTTCACCCCCTAAACGTATACGAAAAGTCTCACATGGGGGTATCAAATCGACCAGCTCGGTGAAAATTTTCATAAATTTGGCATCACAAACATGTCCACTGCACTCCCACTCCACAGCGCCCCCTACAATGTCACACCTATGGCAGAGGAGGCTGGTAAATGTAGGAATAGACACACAAAAATCAGCACAGTGACAGAGCACAGTGAGACAAGCATAAAAGTGAATTGAAGCACTGCTCTATGACAAACAGGAAGTCGGCCATATTTAATTGAAAATTCACCACATTTTACACAACGCGTTTTCAAAATGATTCTACTCACACATATTTTGCCCAAATGTGCTCCGATTTCACATGCCACACGTACACACATAAGGTTTCATAAAACATCCACTTTTTTGCAACAATTTTGTGCCGTTTGTCCATACCTCACCGTCTAAAAACACCTTTATTTCCTGTTTCCTTCATTCCCGCTCACAGACACATGGATGTGTCTAAAGAGCTACAACTATCCCCACTGATGTAAAATAAAAATGTGAATACAGCAGAGTAATGAGCACGTGAGCAGTGGACTCTATAGCGTGCCCTATAATGCAATTAAAACACACAACTTTGTCTGATTGGCATGAAACTTGGGGAGATAATTGTAGACCTGAAACCAAACAAAAAAGTCAATGACACTATACCTGTATTATGCACGACTTTGATGGTTCTAAGTCACAGACTCCACCAGTTTAATGCAATGATCACACTGCACTATGGAAACAGTGTGAGGGGAGGGGACGAGGGGGGGCGTGCGGCCGGGGGGGTGGTCGGGCAGGGGGAATGCTGCGTGGAGGCGGTGGCTGGCCCCCGGCGGTTGCGAGTGGGGGCGGGCGCACCGAGGCGAGGGCCATCATCGCCGCTTGCGGCTTTAATTGGCCCTCGCCGCTCACGAAGTGACGGCGAGGGGTATTGTTTTCGCTTGGTTTCTTCTTCTTATTATTTTTATTTTTCTCCCCCTGGGATCGCGATTTTCACCCCCTAAACGTCGACGAAAAGTCTCACATGGGGGTATCAGATCGATCGGCCTCGCGAAAAATTCGATAAAATATGCATCACGAAAATGACCCACGCACGCAGGCTCGACAGCGCCACCTAGAAAACTGCAAATTTTCAAATGAATTGGGAGCCGACTCGCATATTTCACCGTAGCAAAGCCAAATTCACACCAGTGATAGAACTCATGGAGACGAGCAAAAAAGCCAATCATAGTGCAGCCCTAAGGCGGACAGGAAGTCCACCATATTCGATCGAAAAATCGCCAATTTTTTCGCCGCCTGTTTTCAAAATACTACAACTCTCATGTTTTTACTCCAAAAGACGTCAGATTTCACATGTCACATCTGGACACATGGGGTTTCATAACTTATCCGATCGTTTGCAATAATTTCGTGTCGTTCGCCCGCACGCCGCCATCGAAAAACGCCTTCGTTTCCTGTAATTTCGTTGTCCTCTCACGACCAGGGGCATTGTCCTACAGATCTCACATTCACATGACATATGTGTAATTATGGCATGTGTGGAATGGACTATAAACTGTAATGAAAATGAACACTCTAGCGCCCCCTAGCATAGACGTGAAACGTCAACATTATCGGATTACAACCAAATTTGGGGAATAAATCTGCGATCTGATGAGGACCAAAAAATTATATTATGGGCATGGGTCATTTCTCACAACTGGCCAGTAGGGGCGCAAAGAGTCCAACAAAAAACATTTAAAAATATATTACTCACACGGGCTTTGCCCGACACATCTCAAATTTAAGTCACATATGTTTCATTCGGCCCTGAATCAAATGCATTATAAAGTCTAATCAAAATGAACACTCTAGCGCCCCCTACCATAGACGTGACGCATAAACATAATCGGATTCAAACCAAATTTTGATAATAAATTTGGGGCACGAATAGGAGCAAAAAATTATATTACGGGTATAGGCTATTTCTTACAATTGGCCAGCAGGGGCGCAAATACTCCAACAAAAAACATTTAAAAATCTATTACTCACACGGGCTTTGCCTGAGACATCTCAAATTTAAGTCAAATATGTTTTATTTGGCCCTGAATCAAATGCAATATAAAGTGTAATCAAAATGAACCCTCTAGCGCCCCCTACCATAGACGTGACACATAAATTTTATCGGATTCATACCAAATTTGGGGAGTACATTGGACACCTCAGAAGAAGCAAAAAATTATATTACAAGCATGGGTTATTTCTCACGGTTGGCCAGCAGGGGCGCATAGACTCCCCAAAAATAATCATTTACAAATGTCTGACTCACAGGGACATTGGTCTGAATCGCTCCAATTAACATCAAACATGGGTCATTTGGCCATGAATGTCATGGATTATAAAGCTCCTTGATAAAACTTCAACAATGAATGGCCACGCTGTCTTTTGATTCATAAAAAGGCCGCCATATTGAATAAGAAATTCCCCATCTCTTTCGCTGCTTGTTTTCAAAATGATACAACTCCCAGATTTTTACTCCAAAACAGGTCAGATTTCACATGTCACATCTGGACACATGGGGTTTCATTTCTTATCCGATCGTTTGCAATAATTTCGTGTCATTCGCCCCCACGCCGCCGTCGAAACACGCCTTCTTTTCCTGATTTTTCTATGTCCTCTCACGATCAGGGCAAATGATACAACTCCCACGTTTTTGCTTCAAAACAGGTCAGATTTCACATGTCACATCTGGACACATGGGGTTTCATTTCTTATCTGATCGTTTGCAATAATTTCGTGTCGTTTCCCCGCACGCCGCCATCGAAAAACGCCTTTGTTTCCTGTTTCTTTGTTTCCCGCTCACAGACACATGGATCAGTCTAAAGACATTAAACTCTACCCACTGATGTAGAATAAAACTTTGAATACAGCAGAGTAATGAGCACGTGACCAGTGGACTCTATAGCGCCCCCTATAATATAATTACAACACTCAACTTTGTGCGATTGGTATGAAACTTGGGGAGATAATTGGAGGCCCAAAACCAAACCAAAAAGTCAATGACACTATACCTGTATTATGCACAATTTTGATGGTTCTAAGTCACAGACTCCACCAGTTTAATGCAATGATCACACTGCACTATGGAAACAGTGTGAGGGGGGGGGCGAGGGGGGGCGAGCGGCCGGGGGGTGGCCGGGGGGGGGGCGGGGGGGAATGCTGCGTGGAGGCGGTGGCTGGCCCCCGGCGGTCGCGAGGGGGGGAGGCGGTCGCGCCGTGGCGAGGGCCATCATCGCCGCTTGCGGCTTTAATTGGCCCTCGCCGCTCACGAAGTGACGGCGAGGGGTATTGTTCTTCGAAAGTTTCTTCTTATTATTATTATTATTATTATTATTTTTATTTTTCTCCCCCTGGGATCGCGATTTTCACCCCCTAAACGTCGACGGAAAGTCTCACATGGGGGTATCAGATCGATCGGCCTCGCGAAAAATTCGAGAAAATATGCATCGCAAAAATGACCCAGGCACGCAGGCTCGACAGCGCCACCTAGAAAATTGCAAATTTTCGAATGAATTGGGAGCCGACTCGCATATTTCGCCGTAGCAAAGCCAAATTCACACCAGTGATAGAGCTCATGGAGACGAGCAAAAAAGCCAATCATAGTGCAGCCCTAAGGCGGACAGGAAGTCGGTCATATTCGATCGAAAGATTCGCCAATTTTTTCGCGCCGCCTGTTTTCAAAATACTACAACTCTCATGTTTTTACTCCAAAAGACGTCAGATTTCACATGTCACATCTGGACACATGGGGTTTCATACTTATCCGATCGTTTCCAATAATTTCGTGTCGTTCGCCCGCACGCCGCCATCGAAAAACGCCTTCGTTTCCTGTAATTTCGTTGTCCTCTCACGACCAGGGGCATTGTCCTACAGATCTCACATTCACATGACATATGTGTAATTATGGCATGTATGGAATGGACTATAAAGTATTATGAAAATGAACACTCTAGCGCCCCCTAGCATAGACGTGAAACGTGAACATTATCGGATTACAACCAAATTTGGGGAATTAATTGAGAACATGACGTGGACCAAAAAATTATATTATGAGCATGGGTCATTTCTCACAACTGGCCAGTAGGGGCGCAAATACTCCAACAAAAAACATTTAAAAATATATTACTCACACGGGCTTTGCCCGACACATCTCAAATTTAAGTCACATATGTTTCATTTGGCCCTGAATCAAATGCATTATAAAGTCTAATCAAAATGAACACTCTAGCGCCCCCTACCATAGATATGACACATCAATATGATCAGATTCATACCAAATTTAGGGAATAAATTTGGACCACAAAAAGGAGCAAAAAATTATATTACGGGTATAGGCTATTTCTTACAATTGGCCAGCAGGGGCGCAAATACTCCAACAAAAAACATTTAAAAATCTATTACTCACACGGGCTTTGCCCGAGACATCTGAAATTTAAGTCAAATATGTTTCATTTGGCCCTGAATCAAATGCAATATAAAGTGTAATCAAAATGAACCCTCTAGCGCCCCCTACCATAGACGTGACACATCAATTTTATCGGATTCATACCAAATTTGGGGAGTACATTGGACACCTCAGAAGAAGCAAAAAAATTATTACAAGCATGGGTTATTTCTCACGGTTGGCCAGCAGGGGCGCAAAGACTCCCCAAAAATAATCATTTAAAAATGTCTGACACACTGGGACATTGGTCTGAATCGCTCCAATTAACATCAAACATGTGTCATTTGGCCATGAATGTCATGGATTATATAAAGCTCCTTGATAAAACTTCAACAATGAACGGCCACGCTGTCTTTTGATTCATAAAAAGGCCGCCATATTGAATAAGAAATTCGCCATCTCTTTCGCCGCTTGTTTTCAAAATGATACAACTCTCATGTTTTTACTCCAAAACAGGTCAGATTTCACATGTCACATCTGGACACATGGGGTTTCATTTCTTATCCCGATCGTTTGCAATAATTTGTGTGTCATTCGCCCCCACGCCGCCGTCGAAACACGCCTTCTTTTCCTGTTTTTTTTCGATGTCCTCTCTCACGACCAGGGCAAATGATACAACTCCCACGTTTTTGCTTCAAAACCGGTCAGATTTACATGTCACATCTGGACACACGGGGTTTCATTTCTTATCCGATCGTTTGCAATAATTTGTGTCGTCGTCCGCCCGCACGCCGCCATCGAAAAACGCCTTCGTTTCCTGTTTCTTTCATTCCCGCTCACAGACACATGGATCAGTCTAAAGACATAAAACTCTACCCACTGATGTAGAATAAAACTTTGAATACAGCAGAGTAATGAGCACGTGACCAGTGGACTCTATAGCGCCCCTATAATATAATTACAACACTCAACTTTGTGCGATTGGTATGAAACTTGGGGAGATAATTGGAGGCCCAAAACCAAACCAAAAAGTCAATGACACTATACCTGTATTATGCACGATTTTGATGGTTCTAAGTCACAGACTCCACCAGTTTAATGCAATGATCACACTGCACTATGGAAACGGTGTGAAGGGGGGGGGCGAGGGGGGGGGCGTGCGGCCGGGGGGTGGCCGGGCAGGGGGGAACGCTGCGTGGAGGCGGTGGGCTGGCCCCCGGCGGTCGCGAGGGGAGGCGGGTCGCGCGCCGAGGCGAGGGCCATCATCGCCGCTTGCGGCTTTAATTGGCCCTCGCCGCTCAAGAAGTGACGGCGAGGGGTATTGTTCTTCGAAAGTTTCTTCTTTTATTATTATTATTATTATTATTCTTTTTCCGCCCAAACTCGCCCCCCGTTTTTCACCCCCTAAACGTCGACGGAAAGTCTCACATGGGGGTATCAAATCGACCAGCTCGGTGAAAATTTCGATAAAATACGCATCACCAAAATGTCCAACGCACACCGGCTCAACAGCGCCACCTTGAAATTTTGAGATTTTCAAACTAATAGGGAGCCCCGACTCAGAATTAGCTGAAATTCGGACCAGTGATAGAGCTCATAGAGACGAGCAAAAAACAATATTATAGTGATGCCCTGTGGCCAACAGGAAGTCGGCCATATTGGATCAAACCTTCGCCAGCGCGTTCGCACAATGTTTTCAAAATGTAATCAGTCACAGGTTTTCCATCCAAAAGACGTCAGATTTCACATGTCACATCTGGACACATGGGGTTTCATGAAACATGCTTTTTTTTGGGACAATTTCATGTCGTTCGCCTGCACGCCGCCATCGAAAAACACCTTCGTTTCCTGTAAATTTGTCGTCCTCTCACGACCAGGGGCATTGTCCTACAGATCTCACATTCACATGACATATGTGTAATTATGGCATGTATGGACTGGACTATAAAGTATTATGAAAATGAAAACTCTAGCGCCCCCTAGCATAGACGTGAAACGTCAACATTATTGGATTACAACCAAATTTGGGGAATAAATCTGGGATATAACGAGGACCAAAAAGTTATATTATGGGCATGGGTCATTTCTCACAACTGGCCAGTAGGGGCGCAAATAGTCCAACAAAAAACATTTAAAAATATATTACTGACACGGGCTTTGCCTGACAAATCTCAAATTTAAGTCACATATGTTTCATTTGGCCCTGAATCAAATGCACTATAAAGTCTAATCAAAATGAACACTCTAGCGCCCCCTACAATAGACGTGACACATCAATATTATCGGATTCATACTAAATTTAGCGAATAAATTTTCGGCAGAAAACGGAGCAAAAAATTATATTACGGGTATAGGCTATTTCTTACAACTGGCCAGCAGGGGCGCAAATACTCCAACAAAAAACATTTAAAAATATATTACTCACACGGGCTTTGCCCGAGACATCTCAAATTTCAGTCAAATATGTTTCATTTGGCCCTGAATCAAATGCATTATAAAGTCTAATCACAATGAACCCTCTAGCGCCCCCTACCATAGACGTGACACATCAATTTTATCGGATTCATACCAAATTTGGGGAGTACATTGGACACCTCAGAAGAAGCAAAAAATTATATTACAAGCATGGGTTATTTCTCACGGTTGGCCAACAGGGGCACAATGACATTGACATCATTGAAAAATCTCACTTTCGCATACGTCTTTTTGAAACCTATCTACTCCTACGTTTTTCATCCCAATGAACTGAAACTCCACATGCCACATCTATACAGATTGATTATCAATAATCATCCATTTCTTTGGGGATATTCTTCACGGTTTATGTGTAGCTCGCTGTGAAAATATGACTTCATTTTTGGATTGAAAAAAACACTCCACTTTCACATTCGTTCATATAAAACCTTTCTAGTCTTAGGTTTTTCAACCAAACTACCTGAAACTCCACAGGCCACATCTACAGAGATAGTTTATCAATTATCATCCATGTTTTTGGGGATATTCATTATAGTTTTTGTGTAGCTCACTGTCAAAATAGGACTGAATTATTAGTTTAAAATTCCCACACCACTTTCATATATGTGTCTATGGAATCTATCTATTCCTACGTTTTTCATCCCAATGAGCTGAAACCCCATAGGCCACATCTATACAGGTACAGGTGATTATCATAATCATCCATTTTTTTTGGGGGGATATTCATTATAGTTTTTGTGTAGCTCACTGTCAAAATAGGACTGAATATTGGTTCGAAATTCCCACACCACTTTCATATATGTGTATATGGAAAGCTATCTACTCTTACATTTTTAATCTAAATGATTTCAAACTCCTCATGCCACATCTATAGAGGTAGTTTCTCAATAAATCATCCATTTTTTTGAGGATACTCATTATAGTTTTTGTGTAGCTCACTGTCAAAATAGGACTTAATTATTAGTTTCAAATTCCCCACACCACTTTGACATATGTGTATATTAAAGCTATCTACTCTTAAATTATACATCTAAATGAGTTATATAACTCCACATGCCACATCTATAGACGTAGCTTATCAATAATCATCCATGTTTTGTGCCGTTTGTCCATACCTCACCGTCAAAAAACACCTTTATTTCCTGTTTTCCTTCATTCCCGCTCACAGACACATGGATGTGTCTAAAGAGCTACAACTATCCCCACTGATGTAAAATAAAAAGGTGATGTGAATACAGCAGAGTAATCAGCACGTGACCAGTGGACTCTATAGCGCCCCCTATAATACAATTAAAACACACAACTTTTGTTGTGATTGGCATAAAACTTGGGGAGATAAATGTAGACCTAAAACCAAACCAAAAAAGTCAATGACACTATACCTGTATTATGCACGAGTTTGATGGTTCTAAGTCACAGACTCCACCAGTTTAATGCAATGATCAAACTGCACTATGGAAACAGTGTGAAGGGGGCGAGGGGGGGGCGGGGGGCGTGCGTGCGGCCGGGGGGTGGCCGGGCAGGGGGAATGATGCGTGGAGGCGGTGGCTGGACCCCGGCGGTCGCGAGGGGAGGCGGTCGCGCCGTGGCGAGGGCCATCATCGCCGCTTGCGGCTTTAAATTAACATTGTTTTTCCAGAGTCTGTATTATTTTTCCGCCCAAACTCGCCCCGTTTTCACCCCCTAAACGCAGACGAAAAGTCTCACATGGGGGTATCAGATCGACCAGCTCGTGAAAATTTTCATAAATTTGCCATCACAAAAATGTCCCCTGCACCCCCACTCCACAGCGCCCCCTACAATGTCACACCTATGGCAGAGGAGGCGGGTAAATTTAGGAATAGACACACAAAAATCAGCACAGTGATAGAGCACAGTGAGACAAACATAAAAGTGAATTGAAGCACTGCTCTATGACAAACAGGAAGTCGGCCATATTTAATTGAAAATTCACCACATTTTACACAACGCATTTTCAAAATGATTCTACTCACACATATTTTGCCCAAATTGCTCAGATTTCACATGTCACATCTACATACATGTGGTTTCATAAAACATCCACTTTTTTTGCAACAATTTTGTGCCGTTTGTCCATACCTCACTGTCAAAAAACACCTTTATTTCCTGTTTCCTTCCTTCCCGCTCCTCGCTCACAGACACATGGATGTGTCTAAAGAGCTACAACTATCCCCACTGAGGTAAAATAAAAATGTGAATACAGCAGAGTAATGAGCACGTGACCAGTGGACTCTATAGCGCCCCCTATAATACAATTAAAACACACAACTTTGTCTGATTGGCATGAAACTTGGGGAGATAATTGTAGACCTGAAACCAAACCAAAAAGTCAATGAGACTATACCTGTATTATGCACGATTTTGATGGTTCTAAGTCACAGACTCCACCAGTATAATGCAATGATCACGCTGCACTATGGAAACAGTGTGAAGGGCGGGGGGGGGAGGGAGGGCGAGCGGCGTGCGGGGGGGTGGCCGGGCAGGGGGAATGCTGCGAGGAGGCGGTGGGCTGCCCCCGGCGGTCGCGAGGGGAGGCGGTCGCGCCGCTGGCGAGGGGCCATCATCGCCGCTTGCGGTATTGTTCTTCGAAAGTTATTTTATTATTATTTTATTTTTTTTCTCCCCCTGGGATCGCGATTTTTCACCCCTAAACGTCGACGGAAAAGTCTCACATGGGGGTATCAAGATCGATCGGCCTCGCGAAAAATTCGAGAAAATATGCATCACGAAAATGACCCAGGCACGCAGGCTCGACAGCGCCACCTAGAAAATTGCAACATTTCGAATGAATTGGGAGCCGACTCGCATATTTCGCCGTAGCAAAGCCAAATTCACACCAGTGATAGAGCTCATGGAGACGAGCAAAAAAGCCAATCATAGTGCAGCCCTAAGGCGGACAGGAAGTCGGTCATATTCGATCGAAGATTCGCCAATTTTTTCGCCGCCTGTTTTCAAAATACTACAACTCTCATGTTTTTACTCCAAAAGACGTCAGATTTCACATGTCACATCTGGACACATGGGGTTTCATAACTTATCCGATCGTTTGCAATAATTTCATGTCGTTAGCCCGCACGCCGCCATCGAAAAACGCCTTCGTTTCCTGTTATTTCGTTGTCCTCTCACGACCAGGGGCATTGTCCTACAGATCTCACATTCACATGACATATGTGTAATTATGGCATGTATGGAATGGACTATAAAGTGTGATGAAAATGAAAACTCTAGCGCCCCCTAGCATAGACGTGAAATGTCAACATTATTGGATTATAACCAAATTTGGGGAATAAATCTGGGATATGATGAGGATCAAAAAATTATATTATGGGCATGGGACATTTCTCACAACTGGCCAGTAGGGGCGCAAAGAGTCCAACAAAAAACATTAAAAAATTTATTACTCACTCGGGCTTTGCCCGAGACATCTCAAATTTAAGTCACATATGTTTCATTTGGCCCTGAATCAAATGCACTATAAAGTCTAATCAAAATGAACACTCTAGCGCCCCCTACCATAGACATGACACATCAATATTATCGGATTCATACCAAATTTAGGGAATAAATTTAAGCCACAAAAAGGAGCAAAAAATTATATTACGGGTATAGGCTATTTCTTACAATTGGCCAGCAGGGGCGCAAATACTCCAACAAAAAACATTTAAAAATCTATTACTCACACGGGCTTTGCCTGAGACATCTCAAATTTAAGTCAAATATATGTTTCATTTGGCCTGAATCAAATGCAATATAAAGTGTAATCAAAATGAACCCTCTAGCGCCCCCTACCATACACAGTGACACATCAATTTTATCGGATTCATACCAAATTTGGGGAGTACATTGGACACCTCAGAAGAAGCAAAAAATTATATTACAAGCATGGGTTATTTCTCACGGTTGGCCAGCAGGGGCGCACAGACTCCCCAAAAAATAATCATTTAAAAATGTCTGACTCACAGGGACATTGGTCTGAATCGCTCCAATTAACATCAAACATGTGTCATTTGGCCATGAATGTCATGATTTATAAAGCTCCTTGATAAAACTTCAACAATGAATGGCCACGCTGTCTTTTGATTCATAAAAAGGCCGCCATATTGAATAAGAAATTCGCCATCTCTTTCGCCGCTTGTTTTCAAAATGATACAAATCCCAGATTTTTACTCCAAAAACAGGTCAGATTTCACATGTCACATCTGGACACATGGGGTTTCATTTCTTATCCGATCGTTTGCAATAATTTCGTGTCATTCGCCCGCACGCCGCCATCGAAACACGCCTCTTTTCCTCCTTTTTTTTCTTTTTCTATGTCCTCTCACGACCAGGGCAAAATGATACAACTCCCACGTTTTTGCTTCAAAACAGGTCAGATTTCACATGTCACATCTGGACACATGGGGTTTCATTTCTTATCCGATCGTTTGCAAATAATTTCGTGTCGTTTTGCCCGCACGCCGCCATCGAAAAAACGCCTTCGTTTCCTGTTTCTCTTGATTCCCGCTCACAGACACATGGATCAGTCTAAAGACATTAAACTCTACCCACTGATGTAGAATAAAACTTTGAATACAGCAGAGTAATGAGCACGTGACCAGTGGACTCTATAGCGCCCCCTATAATATAATTACAACACTCAACTTTGTGCGATTGGTATGAAAACTTGGGGAGATAATTGTAGGCCCAAAACCAAACCAAAAAGTCAATGACACTATACCTGTATTATGCACGATTTTGATGGTTCTAAGTCACAGACTCCACCAGTTTAATGCAATGATCACACTGCACTATGGAAACAGTGTGAAGGGGGGGGGGGCGAGGGGGCGGCGTGCGGCCGGGGGGTGGCCGGGGCAGGGGGAATGCTGCGTGGAGGCGGTGGCTGGCCCCCGGCGGTCGCGAGGGGGGGCGGGGAGGCGAGGGCGGTCGCGCCGAGGCGAGGGCCATCATCGCCGCTTGCGGCTTTAATTATTATTATTATTTTTATTTTTCTCTCCCCCTGGGATCGCGATTTTCACCCCCTAAACGTCGACGGAAAAGTCTCACATGGGGGTATCAGATCGATCGGCCTCGCGAA
This sequence comes from Periophthalmus modestus, assembly GCA_019594935.1. NCBI lineage: Eukaryota > Metazoa > Chordata > Actinopteri > Gobiiformes > Gobiidae > Periophthalmus > Periophthalmus modestus. Next base: position 9,422 of record JAIEZT010000729.1, on the reverse strand, counting down.
AAATTTCGACAAAATATGCATCACGAAAATGACCCAGACACGCAGGCTCGACAGCGCCACCTAGAAAATTGCAAATTTTCGAATGAATTGGGAGCCGACTCGCATATTTCGCCGTAGCAAAGCCAAAATTCGCACCAGTGATAGAGCTCATGGAGACGAGCAAAAAAAGCCAATCATAGTGCAGCCCTAAGGCGGACAGGGAAGTCGGTCATATTCGATCGAAGATTCGCCAATTTTTTTCGCGCCTGTTTTCAAAATACTACTACTCTCATGTTTTTAGCCAAAAGACGTCAGATTTCACATGTCACATCGGGACACATGGGGTTTCATACTATCCGATCGTTTCCAATAATTTCGTGTCGTTCGCCCGCGCGCCGCCGCCATCGAAAAAACGCCTTCGTTTCCTGTAATTTCGTTGTCCTCTCTCACGACCAGGGGCATTGTCCTACAGATCTCACATTCACATGACATATGTGTAATTATGGCATGTATGGAATGGACTATAAAGTATTATGAAAATGAAAAACTCTAGCGCCCCCTAGCATAGACGTGAAACGTCAACATTTATTGGATTACAACCAAATTTGGGGAATAAATCTGAGAACATGACGTGGACCAAAAAATATATTATGAGCATGGGTCATTTCTCACAACTGGCCAGTAGGGGGCGCAAAGACTCCAACAAAAAACATTAAAAATATATTACTCACACGGGCTTTGCCCGACACATCTCAAATTTAAGTCACATATGTTTCATTTGGCCCTGAATCAAATGCATTATAAAGTCTAATCAAAATGAACTCTCTAGCGCCCCCTACCATAGACATGACACATCAATATGATCGGATTCATACCAAATTTAGGGAATAAATTTGGGACCACAAAAAGGAGCAAAAAAAAATTATATTACGGGTATAGGCTATTTCTTACAATTGGCCAGCAGGGGCGCAAATACTCCAACAAAAAACATTTAAAAAATCTATTACTCACACGGGCTTTGCCCGAGACATCTGAAATTTAAGTCAAATATGTTTCATTTGGCCCTGAATCAAATGCAATATAAAGTGTAATCAAAATGAACCCTCTAGCGCGCCCCCTACCATAGACAGTGAAAAATTCAATTTTATCGGATTCATACCAAATTTGGGGAGTACATTGGACACCTCAGAAGAAGCAAAAAAATTATTATATTACAAGCATGGGTTATTTCTCACGGTTGGCCAGCAGGGGCGCACAGACTCCCCAAAAATAATCATTAAAAAATGTCTGACACACAGGGATTTGGTCTGAATCGCTCCAATTAACATCAAACATGTGTCATTTGGCCATGAATGTCATGGATTATAAAGCTCCTTGATAAAACTTCAACAATGAATGGCCACGCTGTCTTTTGATTCATAAAAAGGCCGCCATATTGAATAAGAAATTCGCATCTCTTTCGCCGCTTGTTTTCAAAATGATACAACTCTCAGATTTTTACTCCAAAACAGGTCAGATTTCACATGTCACATCTGGACACATGGGGTTTCATTTCTTATCCGATCATCGTTTGCAATAATTTTTCGTGTCATTCGCCCCACGCCGCCGTCGAAACACGCCTTCTTTTCCTGTTTTTTCGATGTCCTCTCACGACCAGGGCAAATGATACAACTCCCACGTTTTTGCTTCAAAAACCGGTCAGATTTCACATGTCACATCTGGACACACGGGGTTCATTTCTTATCCGATCGTTTGCAATAATTTCGCGTCGTTCGCCCGCACGCCGCCATCGAAAAACGCCTTAGTTTCCTGTTTCTTTGATTCCCGCTCACAGACACATGGATCAGTCTAAAGACATAAAACTCTACCCACTGATGTAGAATAAAACTTTGAATAATACAGCAGAGTAATGAGCACGTGACCAGTGGACTCTATAGCGCCCCCTATAATATAATTACAACACTCAACTTTGTGCGATTGGTATGAAACTTGGGGAGATAATTGGAGGCCCAAAAACCAAACCAAAAAGTCAATGACACTATACCTGTATTATGCACGATTTTGATGGTTCTAAGTCACAGACTCCACCAGTTTAATGCAATGATCAAACTGCACTATGGAAACAGTGTGAGGGGGGGGGCGAGGGGGGCGTGCGGCCGGGGGGTGGGCCGGGCAGGGGGAATGCTGCGTGGAGGCGGTGGCTGGCCCCCGGCGGGTCGCGAGGGGAGGCGGGCGGGGGTCGCGCCGTGGCGAGGGCCATCATCGCCGCTTGCGGCTTTAATTGGCCCTCGCCGCTCACGAAGTGACGGCGAGGGGTATTGTTCTTCGAAAGTTTCTTCTTATTATTGGCCCTCGCCGCTCACGAAGTGACGGCGAGGGGTTATCTTATTATTATTATTATTTTATTTTTCTCCCCCTGGGATCGCGATTTTCACCCCCTAAACGTCGACGGAAAGTCTCACATGGGGGTATCAGATCGATCGGCCTCGCGAAAAATTCGAGAAAATATGCATCACAAAAATGACCCAGGCACGCAGGCTCGACAGCGCCACCTAGAAAATTGCAAATTTTCAAATGAATTGGGAGCCGACTCGCATATTTCGCCGTAGCAAAGCCAAATTCACACCAGTGATAGAGCTCATGGAGACGAGCAAAAAAGCCAATCATAGTGCTGCCCTAAGGCGGACAGGAAGTCGGTCATATTCGATCGAAGATTCGCCAATTTTTTCGCCGCCTGTTTTCAAAATACTACAACTCTCATGTTTTTACTCCAAAAGACGTCAGATTTCACATGTCACATCTGGACACATGGGGTTTCATAACTTATCCGATCGTTTGCAATAATTTCATGTCGTTCGCCCGCACGCCGCCATCGAAAAACGCCTTCGTTTCCTGTAATTTCGTTGTCCTCTCACGACCAGGGGCATTGTCCTACAGATCTCACATTCACATGACATATGTGTAATTATGGCATGTATAGAATGGACTATAAAGTATTATGAAAATGAAAACTCTAGCGCCCCCTAGCATAGACGTGAAACGTCAACATTATTGGATTACAACCAAATTTGGGGAATAAATCTGGGATTTGACCAGGACCAAAAAATTATATTATGGGCATGGGTCATTTCTCACAACTGGCCAGTAGGGGCGCAAAGACTCCAACGAAAAACATTTAAAAATATATTACTCACACGGGCTTTGCCCGACACATCTCAAATTTAAGTCACATATGTTTCATTCGGCCCTGAATCAAATGCATTATAAAGTCCAATCAAAATAAACTCTCTAGCGCCCCCTACCATAGGCGTGACGCATAAACATCATCGGATTCAAACCAAATTTTAGACGATAAATTTGGGCCACGAAAAGGAACAAAAAATTATATTACGGGTATAGGCTATTTCTTACAATTGGCCAGCAGGGGCGCAAATACTCCAACAAAAAACATTTTAAAAATCTATTACTCACACGGGCTTTGCCCGAGACATCTGAAATTTAAGTCACATATATGTTTCATTTGGCCCTGAATCAAATGCAATATAAAGTGTAATCAAAATGAACCCTCTAGCGCCCCCTACCATAGACAGTGACACATCAATTTTATCGGATTCATACCAAATTTGGGGAGTACATTGGACACCTCAGAAGAAGCAAAAAATTATATTACAAGCATGGGTTATTTCTCACGGTTGGCCAGCAGGGGCGCAAGACCTCCCCAAAAATAATCATTTAAAAAATGTCTGACACACTGGGACATTGGTCTGAATCGCTCCAATTAACATCAAACATGTGTCATTTGGCCATGAATGTCATGGATTATAAAGCTCCTTGATAAAACTTCAACAATGAACGGCCACGCTGTCTTTTGATTCATAAAAAGGCCGCCCATATTGAATAAGAAATTCGCCATCTCTTTCGCCGCTTGTTTCAAAATGATACAACTCTCATGTTTTTACTCCAAAAGACAGTCAGATTTCACATGTCACATCTGGACACATGGGGTTTCATTTCTTATCCGATCGTTTGCAATAATTTCGTGTCATTCGCCCCCACGCCGCCGTCGAAACACGCCTTCTTTTCCTGTTTTTTCCATGTCCTCTCACGACCAGGGCAAATGATACAACTCCCACGTTTTTGCTTCAAAACCGGTCAGATTTAACATGTCACATCTGGACACACGGGGTTTCATTTCTTATCCGATCGTTTGCAATAATTTTGTGTCGTCCGCCCGCACGCCGCCATCGAAAAACGCCTTCGTTTCCTGTTTCTTTCATTCCCGCTCACAGACACATGGATCAGTCTAAAGACATTAAACTCTACCCACTGATGTAGAATAAAACTTTGAATACAGCAGAGTAATGATTTGATGGTTCTAAGTCACAGACTCAACACCAGTTTAATGCAATGAATGATCACACTGCACTATGGAAAAATGCAGTGTGAAGGGGGGGGGGGGCGAGGGGGGGCGTGCGGCCGGGGGGTGGCCGGGCAGGGGGAATGCTGCGAGGAGGCGGTGGCTGGCCCCCCGGTCGGTCGCGAGGGGAGGCGGTCGCGCCGAGGCGAGGGCCATCATCGCCGCTTGCGGCTTTAATTATTATTTTTTATTATTATTTTTTTTTCTCCCCCTGGGATCGCAATTTTCACCCCCTAAACGTCGACGAAAAGTCTCACATGGGGGTATCAAATCGATCGGCCTCGCGAAAAATTCGAGAAAATATGCATCACAAAAATGACCCAGACACGCAGGCTCAACAGCGCCACCTAGAAAATTGCAAATTTTCGAATGAATTGGGAGCCGACTCGCATATTTCGCCGTAGCAAAGCCAAATTGGCACCACTGATAGAACTCATGGAGACGAGCAAAAAAGCCAATCATAGTGCAGCCCTAAGGCGGACAGGAAGTCGGTCATATTCGATCGAAGATTCGCCAATTTTTTCGCCGCCTGTTTTTCAAATACTACAACTCTCTCATGTTTTTACTCCAAAAGACGTCAGATTTCACATGTCACATCTGGACACAGGGGGTGTCATAACTTATCTGATCGTTTGCAATAATTTCGTATCGTTCGCCCGCACGCCGCCATCGAAAAACGCCTTCGTTTCCTGTAATTTCGTTGTCCTCTCACGACCAGGGGCATTGTCCTACAGATCTCACATTCACATGACATATGTGTAATTATGGCATGTATAGAATGGACTATAAAGTGTGATCAAAATGAACACTATAGCGCCCCCTAGCATAGACGTGAAACGTCAACATTATTGGATTACAACCAAATTTGGGGAATAAATCTGGGATATGACGAGGACCGAAAAATTATATTATGAGCATGGGTCTTTTCTCACAACTGGCCAGTAGGGGCGCAAAGAGTCCAACAAAAAACATTTAAAAATCTATTACTCACACGGGCTTTGCCCGAGACATCTGAAATTTAAGTCAAATATGTTTCATTTGGCCCTGAATCAAATGCAATATAAAGTGTAATCAAAATGAACCCTCTAGCGCCCCCTACCATAGACGTGGAAAATTCAATATTATCGGATTCATACCAAATTTGGGGAGTACATTGGACACCTCAGAAGAAGCAAAAAATTATATTACAAGCATGGGTTATTTCTCACGGTTGGCCAGCAGGGGCGCAATGACTCCCAAAAAATAATCATTTAAAAATGTCTGACTCACAGGGACATTGGTCTGCATCGCTCCAATTAACATCAAACATGTGTCATTTGGCCATGAATGTCATGGATTATAAAGCTCCTTGATAAAACTTCAACAATGAATGGCCACGCTGTCTTTTGATTCATAAAAAGGCCGCCATATTGAATAAGAAATTCGCCATCTCTTTCGCCGCTTGTTTTCAAAATGATACAACTCCCAGATTTTTACTCCAAAACAGGTCAGATTTCACATGTCACATCTGGACACATGGGGTTTCATTTCTTATCCGATCGTTTGCAATAATTTCGTGTCATTCGCCCCCACGCCGCCGTCGAAGCACGCCTTCTTTTCCTGTTTTTTCTATGTCCTCTTGCGACCAGGGCAAATGATACAACTCCCACGTTTTTGCTCCAAAACAGGTCAGATTTCACATGTCACATCTGGACACACGGGGTTTCATTTCTTATCCGATCGTTTGCAATAATTTCGTGTCGTTCGCCCGCACGCCGCCATCGAAAAACGCCTTCGTTTCCTGTTTCTTTGATTCCCGCTCAGAGACACATGGATCAGTCTAAAGACATAAAACTCTACCCACTGATGTAGAATAAAACTTTGAATACAGCAGAGTAATGAGCACGTGACCAGTGGACTCTATAGCGCCCCCTATAATATAATTACAACACTCAACTTTGTGCGATTGGTATGAAACTTGGGGAGATAATTGTAGGCCCAAAACCAAACCAAAAAGTCAATGAGACTATACCTGTATTATGCACGAGTTTGAAGGTTCTAAGTCACAGACTCCACCAGTTTAATGCAATGATCAAACTGCACTATGGAAACGGTGTGAAGGGGGGGGGGGGGGGGGGGGGGGGGCGGGCGGCCGGGGGGTGGCCGGGCAGGGGGAATGCTGCGTGGAGGCGGTGGCTGGCCCCCGGCGGTCGCGAGGGGAAGCGGTCGCGCCGTGGCGAGGGCCATCATCGCCGCTTGCGGCTTAATTGGCCCTCGCCGCTCACGAAGTGACGGCGAGGGGTATTGTTCTTCGAAAGTTTCTTCTTATTGGCCCTCGCCGCTCACGAAGTGACGGCGAGGGGTATTGTTCTTCGAAAGTTTCTTTCTTATTATTATTATTTATTTTTATTTTTCTCCCCTGGGATCGCGATTTTCACCCCCTAAACGTCGACGAAAAGTCTCACATGGGGGTATCAGATCGATCGGCCTCGCGCGAAAAATTCGAGAAAATATGCATCACGAAAATGACCCAGGCACGCAGGGCTCGACAGCGCCACCTAGAAAATTGCAAATTTTCGAAATGAATTGGGAGCCGACTCGCATATTTCGCCGTAGCAAAGCCAAATTCACACCAGTGATAGAGCTCATGGAGACGAGCAAAAAAGCCAATCATAGTGCAGCCCTAAGGCGGACAGGAAGTCGGTCATATTCGATCGAAGATTCGCCAATTTTTTCGCCGCCTGTTTTCAAAATACTACAACTCTCATGTTTTTACTCCAAAAAGACGTCAGATTTCACATGTCACATCTGGACACATGGGGTTTCATAACTTATCTGATCGTTTGCAATAATTTCATGTCGTTCGCCCGCCTCGCCGCCATCGAAATCGAAATACCTTCGTTTCCTGTAATTTCGTTGTCCTCTCACGACCAGGGGCATTGTCCTACAGATCTCACATTCACATGACGTATGTGTAATTATGGCATGTATGGAATGGACTATAAAGTGTAATGAAAATGAACACTCTAGCGCCCCCTAGCATAGACGTGAAACGTGAACATTATCGGATTACAACCAATTTTGGGGAATAAATCTGGGATATGATGAGGACCAAAAAAATTATATTATGGGCATGGGTCATTTCTCACAAACTGGCCAGTAGGGGCGCAAAGAGTCCAACAAAAAACATTAAAAAAAATATATTACTCACACGGGCTTTGCCCGACACATCTCAAATTTAAGTCACATATGTTCATTTGGCCCTGAATCAAATGCATTATAAGTCTAATCAAAATGAACACTCTAGCGCCCCCTACCATAGACAGGCCTGACACATCAATATGATCGGATTCATACCAAATTTAGGGAATAAATTTGGACCACAAAAAGGAGCAAAAAATTATATTACGGGTATAGGCTATTTCTTACAATTGGCCAGTAGGGGCGCAAATACTCCAACAAAAAAACATTAAAAAATCTATTACTCACACGGGCGCTTTGCCCGAGACATCTGACATTTCAGTCAAATATGTTTCATTTGGCCCTGAATCAAATGCAATATAAAGTGTAATCAAAATGAACCCTCTAGCGCCCCCTACCATAGACAGTGACACATCAATTTTATCGGATTCATACCCAAATTTTTCGGGGAGTACATTGGACACCTCAGAAGAGAGCAAAAAAATTATATATACAAGCATGGGTTATTTCTCACGGTTGGCCAGCAGGGGCGCACAGACTCCCCAAAAATAATCATTTAAAAATGGTCTGACACAGGGACATTGGTCTGAATCGCTCCAATTAACATCAAACATGTGTCATTGGCCATGAATGTCATGGATTATAAAGCTCCTTGATAAAGCTTCAACAATGAATGGCCACGCTGTCTTTTTGATTCATAAAATGGGCCGCCATATTGAAGAAGAAAGTTCGCCAATCTCTTTCGCCGCTTGTTTTCTAAATGATACAACTCCCAGATTTTTACTCCAAAACAGGTCAGATTTTCACATGTCACATCTGGACACATGGGGTTTCATTTTTATCCCGATCGTGATGCATTAATTTTCGTGTCGTTCGCTACGCCGCACGCCGCCGTCGAAAATTTTGTCACACCTTCGTTTTTCCTGTTTTTTCGATGTCCTCTCACGACCAGGGCAAAATGATGAAACACTCCCACGTTTTTGCTCCAAAACAGGTCAGATTTCACATGTCACATCTGGACACACACGGGGTTTCATTTCTTATCCGATCGTTTGCAATAATTTCGTGTCGTCCCCGCCCCGCACGCCGCCATTCGAAAAACGCCTTCGTTTCCTGTTTCTTTGATCCCGCTCAGAGACACATGGATCAGTCGTAAAGACATTTAACACTTACCCACTGTGATGTGTGTACGAGAATAATAAAACTGTGAATACAGCAGAGTAACTGAGCACGTGACCAGTGGACTCTATAGAGCGCCCCCTATAATATAATTGACAACACTCAAATTTGTGCGAATTGGTATGAAACTGGGGAGAGATAATTGTAGGCCCAAAACCAAACCAAAAAGTCAATGACACTATACCTGTATTGCACGATTTTGATGGTTCTAATCACAGACTCCACCAGTTAATGCAATGATCAGGCTGCACTATGGAACACAGTGTGGGGGTGGGGGGCGATGGCGGTGGGCGGTGGCCGGGGGTTGGCCGGGCAGGGGAAGCTGAGTTTGGTGTCGGGGGCGCGAGGGGCCATCATCGCCGCTTGCGGGCTCTTAATTTTTGATTATATTTTTTTTTCTTTTCTTCTGCTCTCTTGAGCAGGAGAGTGAACCCCAGTGATTTGACCATCATTTGAAAACTAACAAATTTTGCCCAAAAATTCAGATAGTGGCGAAAAATTATTTTTTTGATATGGTGCACATGGACAAAAAAAAAGGCGCGATTGCAGCGCCACCTACATAAAGTCAAAATAATTGCGTCAATGGGAGAGCCCCGACCGTAAAACGTGCAAGACCCACCAACATTCAAGGTACACCGTGTCATCAAGTGATGCAACAAAAAAATAT
>JAIEZT010000728.1:0-33738 GCA_019594935.1 Periophthalmus modestus | reverse complement strand
AGCCGACTCGCATATTCGGCCGTAAGCAAAGCCAAATTCACACCAGTGATGAGACGCATACATGGAGACCGAGCAAAAAAGCCAATCATAGTGCAGCCCCTAAGGCGGACAGGAAGTCCGTCATATTCGATCGAAGATTCGCCAATTTTTTTTCGCCCACCTGTTTTCAAAATACTACCAACTCTCATGTTTTTACTCCAAAAGACGTCAGATTTTCACATATCACATCTGGACACATGGGTTTTCATAACTTATCCTGATCGTTTGCACTAATTTCGTATCGTTCGCCCGCACGCCGCCATCGAAAACCGCCTTCGTTTCCGCTGTCATTTCGTTGTCCCTCTCACGACCAGGGGCATTGTCCTACAGATCTCACATTCACATGACATATTGAATTATGGCATGTTATAAAATGGACTATAAAGTGTGATCAAATGAACACTATAGCGCCCCTACCATAGACGTGAAACGTCAACTTTATCGGATTACAACCAAATTTGGAGAATAAATCTGGCATACATACGAGGACCAAAAATTATATTATGGGCATGGGTCTTTTCTCACAACTGGCCAGTAGGGCGCAAATAGGTCCAACAAAAAAACATTAAAAATATATTACTTACACGGGCTTTGCCCGACCACATCTCAAATTTAAGTCACATATGTTTTTCATTTGGCCCTGAATCAATGCAATATAAAGTCTAATCAAAATGACACTCTCTAGCGCCCCCTACCATAGACATGACATATCAATATGATCGGATTCATACCAAATTTAGGGAATAAATTTGAGTCCACGAAAAGGAGCAAAAAATTATATTACGGGGTATAGGCTATTTCTTTACAATTGGCCAGCAGGGCGCAAATACTCCAACAAAAAAACTTTAAAAAATCTATTACTCACACGAGCTTGCCCGAGACATCTCAAATTTAAGTCACATATGTTTCATTTGGCCCTGAATCAAATGCAATATAAAGTGTAATCAAAAATGAACCCTCTAAGCGCCCCCCTACCATAGACAGTGACACATCAATTTTATCGGATTCATACCAAATTTGGGGAGTACATTGGACACCTCAGAAGAAGCAAAAAAATTATATTACAAGCATGGGTTATTTCTCACGGTTGGCCAGCAGGGGCGCACAGACTCCCCAAAAATAATCATTTAAAAAATGTCTGACTCACAGTGACATTGGTCTGGCATTGCTCCATTACATCAAACATGTGTCATTTGGCCATGAATGTCATGGATTATAAAGCTCCTTGAATAAACTTCAACAATGAATGGCCACGCTGTCTTTTGATTCATAAAAAGGCCGCCATATTTGAATAAGAAATTCGCCATCTCTTTCGCCGCTTGTTTTCAAAATGATACAACTCCCCAGATTTTTACTCCAAAACAGGTCAGATTTCACATGTCACATCTGGACACATGGGGTTTCATTTCTTATCCGATCGTTTGCAATAATTTTGTGTCATTCGCCCCCACGCCGCCGTCAAAACACGCCTTCTTTTCCTGTTTTTTTCGATGTCCTCTCACGACCAGGGCAAATGATACAACTCCCACTTTTTTGCTTCAAAACAGGTCAGATTTCACATGTCACATCTGGACACACGGGGTTTCATTTCTTATCCGATCGTTTGCAATCATTTCGTGTCGTCCGCCCGCACGCCGCCATCGAAAAAACGCCTTCGTTTCCTGTTTCTTTGATTCCCGCTCAGAGACACATGGATCAGTCTAAAGACATAAAACTCTACCCACTGATGTAGAATAAAACTTTGAATACAGCAGAGTAATGAGCACGTGACCAGTGGACTCTATAGCGCCCCCTATAATATATTACAACACTCAACTTTGTGCGATTGGTATGAAACTTGGGGAGATAATTGTAGGCCCCAAAACCAAACCAAAAAGTCAATGACACTATACCTGTATTATGCACGATTTTGATGGTTCTAAGTCACAGACTCCACCAGTTTAATGCAATGATCCCACTGCACTATGGAAACAGTGTGAAGGGGGGGGGCGAGGGGGGGCGTGCGGCCGGGGGTGGCCGGGCAGGGGGAATGCTGCGTGGAGGCGGTGGCTGGCCCCGGCGGTCGCGAGGGGAGGCGGGTCGCGCCGTGGCGAGGGCCATCATCGCCGCTTGCGGCTTTAATTATTATTATATTTTTTATTTTTTCTCCCCCTGGGATCGCGATTTTCACCCCCTAAACGTCGACGAAAAGTCTCACATGGGGTATCAGATCGATCGGCCTCGCGAAAAATTCGAGAAAATATGCATCACGAAATGACCCACGCACACAGGCTCGACAGCGCCACCTAGAAAATTGCAAATTTTCAATGAATTGGGGAGCCGACTCGCATATTTTCGCCGTAGCCAAAGCCAAATTCGCACACAGTGATAGAACTCATGGAGACGAGCAAAAAAGCCAATCATAGTGCTCTGCCCTAAGCGGACAGGAAGTCGGTCATATTCGATCGAAGATTCGCCAATTTTTTCGCCGCCTGTTTTCAAAATACTACAACTCTCATGTTTTTAATCCAAAAGACGTCAGATTTCACATGTCACATCTGGACACATGGGTTTCATACCATTATCCATTTTTTTCAACGATTTCGTGTCGTTCGCCCCGGACGCCGCCATCGAAAAAACCGCCTTCATTTCCTGTAATTTCGTTGTCCTCTCACGACCAGGGGCATTGTCCTACAGATCTCACATTCACATGACATATGTGTAATTATGGCATGTGTGGAATGGACTATAAACTGTAATGAAAATGAAAACTCTAGCGCCCCCTAGCATAGACGTGAAACGTCAACATTATCGGATTACAACCAAATTTGGGGAATAAATCTGCAATCTGATGAGGACCAAAAAATTATATTATGGGCTGGGGTCATTTCTCACAACTGGCCAGTAGGGGCGCAAAGAGTCCAACAAAAAACATTTAAAAATCTATTACTCACACGGGCTTTGACCGACACATCTCAAATTTAAGTCACATATGTTTCATTCGGCCCTGAATCAAATGCATTATAAAGTCTAATCAAAATGAACACTCTAGCGCCCCCTACCATAGACGTGATGCATAAACATAATCGGATTCAAACCAAATTTAGACAATAAATTTGGGGCACGAATAGGAGCAAAAAATTATATTACGGGTATAGGCTATTTCTTACAATTGGCCAGCAGGGGCGCAAATACTCCAACAAAAAACATTTAAAAATATATTACTCACACGGGCTTTGCCCGAGACATCTGAAATTTAAGTCAAATATGTTTTATTTGGCCCTGAATCAAATGCAATATAAAGTGTAATCAAAATGAACCCTCTAGCGCCCCCTACCATAGACGTGACACATAAATTTTATCGGATTCATACCAAATTTGGGGAGTACATTGAACACCTCAGAAGAAGCAAAAAATTATATTACAAGCATGGGTTATTTCTCACGGTTGGCCAGCAGGGGCGCAAAGACTCCCCAAAAATAATCATTTAAAAATGTCTGACTCACAGGGACATTGGTCTGAATCGCTCCAATTAACATCAAACATGTGTCATTTGGCCATGAATGTCATGGATTATAAAGCTCCATGATAAAACTTCAACAATGAACGGCCACGCTGTCTTTTGATTCATAAAAAGGCCGCCATATTGAATAAGAAATTCGCCATCTCTTTCGCCGCTTGTTTTCAAAATGATACAACTCTCATGTTTTTACTCCAAAAGACGTCAGATTTCACATGTCACATCTGGACACATGGGGTTTCATTTCTTATCCGATCGTTTGCAATAATGTCGTGTCATTCGCCCCCACGCCGCCGTCGAAACACGCCTTCTTTTCCTGTTTTTTCGATGTCCTCTCACGACCAGGGCAATGATACAACTCCCACGTTTTTGCTTCAAAACCGGTCAGATTTCACATGTCACATCTGGACACACGGGGTTTCATTTCTTATCCAATCGTTTGCAATAATTTCGTGTCGTCCGCCCGCACGGCGCCATCGAAAAACGCCTTCGTTTCCTGTTTCTTTGATTCCCGCTCAGAGACACATGGATCAGTCTAAAGACATAAAACTCTACCCACTGATGTAGAATAAAACTTTGAATACAGCAGAGTAATGAGCACGTGACCAGTGGACTCTATAGCGCCCCCTATAATATAATTACAACACTCAACTTTGTGCGATTGGTATGAAACTTGGGGAGATAATTGTAGGCCCAAAACCAAACCAAAAAGTCAATGACACTATACCTGTATTATGCACGATTTTGATGGTTCTAAGTTACAGAGTCCACCAGTTTAATGCAATGATCCCACACTGCACTATGGAAACAGTGTGAGAGGGGGGGGGCGAGGAGGGGCGTGGCGGGCGGGGGTGGCCGGCCGGGCAGGGAGAATGCTGCGTGGAGGCGGTGGCTGGCCCCCGGCGGTCGCGAGGGGAGGCGGTCGCGCCGTGGCGAGGGCCATCATCGCCGCTTGCGGCTTTAAATTAACATTGTTTCTCCTGAACCTGTAATATTTTTCTGCCCAAACTCGTCCCGTTTTCACCCCCTAAACGTCGACGAAAAGTCTCACATGGGGGTATCAGATCGACCAGCTCGGTGAAAATTTTCATAAATTTGGCATCACAAACATGTCCTTTGCACCCCCACCCCACAGCGCCCCCTAAAATGTCACACCTATGGCAGAGGAGGCGGGTAAATTCAGGAATAGACACACAAAAATCAGCACAGTGATAGAGCACAGTGAGACAAGCATAAAAGTGAATCTAAGCACTGCTCTATGACAAACGGCAAGTCGGCCATATTTAATAGAAAATTCACAACATTTTACACAACGCGTTTTCAAAATGCTTCTGCTCACACATATTTTGCCCAAAAGTGCTCAGATTTCAAATGTCACACGTACACACATAAGGTTTTCATAAAACATCCACTTTTTGCAACAATTTTGTGCCGTTTGTCCATACAGCACCTTCATTTCCTGTTTCCTTCATTCTCACTCACAGATAAATGCATCAGTCTAAAGAGCTAAAACTCTACCCCACTGATGTAAATACAAATGTGAATACAGCAGAGTAATGAGCACGTGAGCAGTGGACTCTCTATATCGCCCCCTATAATGCAATTAAAACACACAACTTTGTCTATTGGCATGAAACTTGAGGAGATAAATGTAGACCTGAAACCAAACCACAAAGTCAATCACACTATACCTGTATTATGCACGAGTTTGATGGTTCAAAGCCACGAACACCACCAGTATAATGCAATGGTCACTATAGAAACTGTGTGAGGGAGAGGGGGGGGTGGGGGGTGGGGCGGCCGGGACGGTGGGTCGGAAGGGGGGAATGCTGCGTGGAGGCGGTGGCTGGCCCCCGGCGGTCGCGAGAGGGGGGCGGGGCGCGTCGAGGCGAGGGCCATCATCGCCGCTTGCGGCTTAAATTGGCCCTCGCCGCTCACGAAGTGACGGCGAGGGGTATTGTTCTTCGAAAGTTTCTTCTTTTATTGGCCCTCGCCGCTCACGAAGTGACGGCGAGGGGTATTGTTTTCGCGTCGGTTTCTTCTTATTATTATTATTATTTTTTATTTTTCTCCCCCTGGGATCGCGATTTTCACACCCCCTAAACGTCGACGAAAAGTCTCACATGGGGGTATCAGATCGATCGGCCTCGCGAAAAATTCGAGAAATATGCATCACAAAAATGACCCAGGCACGCAGGCTCGACAGCGCCACCTAGAAAATTGCAAATTTTCAAATGATTGGGAGCCGACTCGCATATTTCGCCGTAGCAAAGCAAAATTCACACCAGTGATAGAGCTCATGGAGACGAGCAAAAAAGCCAATCATAGTGCTGCCCTAAGGCGGACAGGAAGTCGGTCCATATTCGATCGAAGATTCGCCAGATTTTTTTCGCCGCCTGTTTTCAAAATACTACAACTCTCATGTTTTTACTCCAAAAGACGTCAGATTTCACATGTCACATCTGGACACATGGGGTTTCATACCTTATCCGATCGTTTTGCAATAATTTCATGTCGTTCGCCCCGCACGCCGCCATCGAAAAACGCCTTCGTTTCCTGTAATTTCGTTGTCCTCTCACGACCAGGGGCATTGTCCTACAGATCTCACATTCACATGACATATGTGTAATTATGGCATGTATGGAATGGACTATAAGTGTAATGAAATGAACACTCTAGCGCCCCCTAGCATAGACGTGAAACGTCAACTTTATCGGATTACAACCAAATTTGGGGATAAATCTGGGATTTGACGAGGACCAAAAATTATATTATGGGCATGGGTCATTTCTCACAACTGGCCAGTAGGGGCGCAAAGACTCCAACGAAAAACATTTAAAAATATATATTACTCACACGGGCTTTGCCCGACACATCTCAATTTAAGTCACATATGTTTCATTTGGCCCTGAATCAAATGCACTATAAATTCTAATCAAAATGAAACACTCTAGCGCGCCCCCTACCATAGACATGACACATCAATATTATCGGATTCATACCAATTTAGGGAATAAATTTGGGGCACGAATAGGAGCAAAAAATTATATTACGGGTATAGGCTATTTCTTACAATTGGCCAGCAGGGGCGCAAATACTCCACACAAAAAACATTTAAAATCTATTACTCACACGGGCTTTGACCGACACATCTCAAATTTCAGTCACATATGTTTCATTTGGCCCTGAATCAAATGCAATATAAAGTGTAATCAAAATGAACACTCTAGCGCCCCCCCCTACCATAGACAGTGACACATCAATTTATCGGATTCATACCCAATTTGGGGAGTACATTGACACCTCAGAAGAAGCAAAAAAATTATATTACAAGCATGGGTTATTTCTCACGGTTGGCCAGCAGGGGCGCAAAGACTCCCCAAAAAATAATCATTTAAAAATGTCTGACTCACAGGGACATTGGTCTGAATCGCTCCAATTAACATCAAACATGTGTCATTTTGCGATGAATGTCATGGATTATAAAGCTCCTTGATAAAACTTCAACAATGAATGGCCACGCTGTCTTTTGATTCATAAAAAAGGCCGCCATATTGAATAAGAAATTCCCATCTCTTTCGCCGCTTGTTTTCAAAATGATACAACTCCCAGATTTTTACTCCAAAACAGGTCAGATTTCACATGTCACATCTGGACACATGGGGTCATTTCTTTCTTATCCGATCGTTTGCAATAATTTAGTGTCATTCGCCCGCACGCCGCCATCGAAAAACGCCTTCGTTTCCTGTTTTTCGATGTCCTCGTCCACTCACGACCAGGGCAAATGATACAACTCCCACGTTTTTGCTTCAAAACAGGTCAGATTTAACATGTCACACCTGGACACACGGGGTTTCATTTCTTATCCGATCGTTTGCAATAATTTCGTGTCGTTTGCCCGTACGCCGCCATCGCCAATCGAAAAACGCCTTCGTTTCCTGTTTCTTTGATTCCCGCTCACAGACACATGGATCAGTCTAAAGACATTAAACTCTACCCACTGATGTAGAATAAAACTGTGAATACAGCAGAGTAATGAGCACGTGACCAGTGGACTCTATAGCGCCCCCTATAATATAATTACAACACTCAACTTTGTCTGATTGGTATGAAACTTGGGGAGATAATTGGAGGCCCAAAACCAAACCAAAAAGTCAATGACACTATACCTGTATTATGCACGATTTTGATGGTTCTAAGTCACAGACTCCACCAGTTTAATGCAATGATCACACTGCACTATGGAAACAGTGTGAGGGGGGGGCGAGGGGGGGCGTGCGGCCGGGGGGTGGCCGGCAGGGGGGAATGCTGCGTGGAGGCGGTGGCTGGCCCCCGGCGGTCGCGAGGGGAGGCGGTCGCGCCGAGGCGAGGGCCATCATCGCCGCTTGCGGCTTTAATTATTTCTTATTATTATTTTTTATTTTTCTCCCCCCCCCTGGGATCGCGATTTTCACCCCCCCCCTACGTCGACGAAAAGTCTCACATGGGGGTATCAAATCGATCGGCCTCGCGAAAAATTCGAGAAAATATGCATCACAAAAATGACCCAGACACGCAGGCTCGACAGCGCCACCTAGAAAATTGCAAATTTTCGAATGAATTGGGAGCCGACTCGCATATTTCGCCGTAGCAAAGCCAAATTGGCACCAGTGATAGAGCTCATGGAGACGAGCAAAAAAGCCAATCATAGTGCAGCCCTAAGGCGGACAGGAAGTCGGTCATATCCGATCGAAGATTCGCCAATTTTTTCGCCGCCTGTTTTCAAAATACTACAACTCTCATGTTTTTACTCCAACAGACGTCAGATTTCACATGTCACATCTGGACACATGGGGTTTTCATACCTTATCCGATCGTTTGCAATAATTTCGTGTCGTTCGCCCGCACGCCGCCATCGAAAAACGCCTTCGTTTCCTGTAATTTCGTTGTCCTCTCACGACCAGGGGCATTGTCCTACAGATCTCACATTCACATGACATATGTGTAATTATGGCATGTATGGAATGGACTATAAAGTGTAATCACAATGAACACTCTAGCGCCCCCTAGCATAGACGTGAAACGTCAACTTTATCGGATTACAACCAAATTTGGGGAATAAATCTGGGATATGATGAGGACCAAAAAAAAATATATTATGGGCATGGGTCATTTCTCACAACTGGCCAGTAGGGGCGCAAAGAGTCCAACAAAAAAACATTTAAAAATCTATTACTCACACGGGATTTGACCGACACATCTCAAATTTAAGTCACATATGTTTCATTTGGCCCTGAATCAAATGCATTATAAAGTCTAATCAAAATGAACACTCTAGCGCCCCCTACTATAGACATGACACATCAATATTATCGGATTCATACCAAATTTAGGGAATAAATTTGAGGCACAAAAAGGAGCAAAAAATTATATTACGGGTATAGGCTATTTCTTACAATTGGCCAGCAGGGGCGCAAAAGAGTCCAACAAAAAACATTTAAAAATATCTATTACTCACACGGGCTTTGCCCGAGACATCTGAAATTTAAGTCAAATATGTTTCATTTGGCCCTGAATCAAATGCAATATAAAGTGTATCAAAATGAACCCCCTAGCGCCCCCTACCATAGACGTGACACATCAATTTTTATCGGATTCATACCAAAAATTGGGGAATACATTGGACACCTCAGAAGAAGCAAAAAATTATATTACAAGCATGGGGTTTATTCTCACGGTTGGCCAGCAGGGGCGCACAGACTCCCCAAAAATAATCATTTAAAAATGTCTGACTCACAGGACATTGGTCTGAATCGCTCCCATTAACATCGAACATGTGTCATTTTGGCCATGAATGTCATGGATTATAAAGCTCCTTGATAAAACTTCAACAATGAATGGCCACGCTGTGTTTTGATTCATAAAAAGGCCAAAGGATTCATATTGATATTGAATAAGAAATTCGTCATCTCTTTCGCCGCTTGTTTTCAAAATGATACAACTCCCAGATTTTTACTCCCAAAACAGGTCAGATTTCACATGTCACATCTGGACACATGGGGTTTCATTTCTTATCCGATCGTTTTGCAATAATTTCGTGTAATTCGCGCCCCCACGCCGCCATCGAAAACACGCCTTCTTTTCCTGTTTTTTTCCATGTCCTCTCACGACCAGGGCAAATGATACAACTCCCACGTTTTTTGCTTTCAAAAACCGGTCAGATTTAACATGTCACATCTGGACACACGGGGTTTTCATTTCTTATCCGATCGTTTGCAATAATTTCGTGTCGTCCGCCCGCACGCCGCCATCGAAAAACGCCTTCGTTTCCTGTTTCTTTCATTCCTGCTCACAGACACACATGGATCAGTCTAAAGACATATAGCTCTACTCTACCCACTGATGTAGAATAAAACTTTGAATACAGCAGAGTAATGAGCACGTGACCAGTGGACTCTATAGCGCCCCCTATAATATAATTACAAACACTCAACTTTGTGCGATTGGTATGAAACTTGGGGAGATAATTGTAGGCCCAAAACCAAACCAAAAAGTCAATGACACTATACCTGTATTATGCACGAGTTTGCAGGATCTAAGTCACAGACTCCTCCAGTATAATGCAATGATCACACTGCACTATGGAAAACAGTGTGAAGGGGGGGGGCGAGGGGGGGGGGCGTGCGGCCGGGGGGTGGCCGGGCAGGGGGAATGCTGCGTGGAGGCGGTGGCTGGCCCCCGGTGGTCGCGAGGGGGAGCGGTCGCGCGCCGAGGCGAGGGCCATCATCGCCGCTTGCGGCTTTAATTATTATTATTAGGCCCGAGCCGGAGACAACGTCCCGGCGAGGGACTCATTAAAACCGCGTCCGAAACGGGGAAAAATGGCAAAAATTTCAAGTGGTTAACACGCCCCGACATGCCAGTGAGTGGTGTCAAAAATTAGAACTCGCCAAGCTCTAATTGTCACAGAAGACCGCAAAAAAAAAAAAAAATGAAAGACGACTCGGTAGCGCCACCTCAAACTTTGATTTTCATTGGGCCTATGGGAGCCCGACTCGAAAAAAAGTCGACTGAAAAATCTGAGACTCGCATCAAAAAATAGAACATGTCGGGACATGACAAAAATGATATTATGGCCCCGCCCTAAAATGTACAGGAAGTCGGCCATATTGGATCAAACCCGGTGATGACAAAAAGCGCACACCCTCACATTCAGGATATCTCCTCGCACAGTTTTCATCACAAACACTTCAAATTTGGCCAAACCCACTAAACCCATGTGAGATTAAAGATCATCAATTATATTTGAATATGACTTTGGGTGTGGTCATGGGGAATTTTTATACAAAATCGCAATTTTTGGAATATTTCAATAAAATATTTCTCTTTCACCCACATTTTTTTTTGGGGAAAACGCTAATACAGCGTTTATGCACATTTGTGAGCTGAACACAATGATATGCAAATCATGGCTTTATCTCACAAATCATGACCTCTCTTAGCGCCCTCAGTCAAATTTCATTTTCAAAAATTCGTAGTAGAAGACAAGTCGCTGTCGTGGACTTGTGAAAAAATTCAAAAGGGAACATTTGTGATGGGGCCACAATGTGAGAAAGTCACATGACTTGTAGCTTTTATGTTGGTTTAGAGAAAAATAAAGGGGGAAAAATGAGGGTCCAGATATTATTATTCTTCTTCTTATTCTTATTTTTGCTCGCGACTTCAAAAATGACCATTTTTTGACCCCCTGAAAATAACGAAAAGTCAAATTTTATTGGACCCAAAATTCACACTGGTGAAAATTAATTATTTTTTAGGTTTTAAAAAAACATTCAAAAATGCTTGAAAGCGCGACTATGTCAATGTTGAAATGCCGAACACTCGGGTGTTTTTCACACATTTTTTGTGGGAAAAACGCTAATACAGCGTTTATTCACATTTCAATTTCAATATGAACCATTGGTAAACCCGTGGCATGAATTTCATCGTAGACAAAGCGGGATTTGGGTAGAACACAATGAGTAAAACATTAATTATGGCAAAACTAATCTCACAAAATGACTCTCTAGCGAACAATTAATGGGAAATTTTTATCTCACGACTTTTCAAATCTTCAAATTTCATTTTCAAAATTCGTAGAAGACAAGCGATTTGTCGTGGACGTGTGAAAAAAATCACTAAGGCCTTATTTGTGATGGGGCACAATGTGAGAAAGTCACATGACTGTAGCTTTTATGGTTTAGGAGAAAAATAATGGGGTGGAAAAAAAATTTCCATTATTATTATTATTCTTATTATTTTTGCGGCCGCTTTGAAGCCACTTTTGACCCCCTGAACGTTAAAACTCAAAAACTCAATTTATTGGACCCAAAATTCAAGGCTGGCGAAAAAAAATTTATTTTGTAGGTTGTTAGTAAAAATATTCAAAAATGACACGCACGCTAGCGCCCCCTAATATGCTCAATTCATGTTTTGGCAAAGTTTAACTTAGAAAGTTGAAACTTGGCACATCCATCCGTCTTTCAATTCTGAACAAAAAAGCCAATGAGAACATACCTCTATTTGTAACTATGTTACCGTGGTAACGTCATACATGTGCCATTGAAATGAATGGGGTTCAGAGTACTGGACTTTGTTGTCGACTAAATAGATGCTCTGCACTAATCCAACTATGACCCAAAATTCAAGGTTGGCGAAAAAATGTGTATTTTGATGTGCAAAAAAATTAACATTTCAAAATAACTCAGTAGCGCCACCTCAAAGTTCAAAATACATTACGTCAATGACAGACCTTTTTCATCGTGGACAAATTAAATTTGGTAGAACCATAGAACATGTCAAGACAAGTAAAAAATTATATTATGACCCCACCCTAAACCCTACAGGAAGTCGGCCATTGTGGGTGGAAGCCCATTTTTTGGAAATTTTAACTCTCACATTTGAATTTTTTACGCAATGGATTTTCATTCTAGAAACTTGGAAATTGGTCAAAATGAAATAGACCCATGTGGGATTTGAGGCCAATGTCTTGAATTTTTTTATGTTATAAAATGTGGGCGTGGTCAGCCTGCTAAGAAAAAAGCCCTTTTTTGAAATTTTAAATTGCGCATAACACAAAAATGCAGGGTCCTATTTTCCGGCATTAATATACGTTTTGTTCAAAAGGTTAAACTGAATGCAACAACATACAATTTACATAAGTCAGACATTACATTGCTCCACAGCGCCCCCTTGAACATTTGAATGAGACTGAAAAAAATTACTTTGTCATAAACATTTGAAATTTGACATGGACATCTGGCTTGATATACTGAACAAAAAAGCCAATAAGAACATACCTCTATCTACAACTATGTTACCGTGGTAACATCATAAATGTGTCATTGAAATGAATGGGGTTCAGAGTACTGGACTTTGTTGTCGACTAAATAGATGCTCTGCACTAATCCAACTATGACCCAAAATTCAAGGTTGGTGAAAAATGTTGTATTTTGATGTGAAAAAAAATTAATGTTTCAAAATGACTCCATAGCGCCACCTCAAATTTCAAAATACATTACGGCAATGAGAGACCTTTTTCATCGTAGACAAATGAAATTTGGTAGAACCATAGAACATGTCAAGACAAGTAAAAAAATTATATTATGACCCCACCCTAAACCCTACAGGAAGTCGGCCATTGTGGGCGGAACACACAATTTTTTTGAAATTTTAACTCTCACGTTTGGATTTTTTACGCCATGGATTTTCATTCAACAAACTTGCAAATTGGTCAAAATAAACTAGACCCACGTGGGATTAAAGGCGACTCACTTGGATTTTTCTAAGTCATAAAATGTGGGCGTGGCCAACATGCAAAGAAAAACTGCGTCTTTTGAATTATTGAATTGCACCTAACTCAAACATGCAGTGTCCTGTTAACCGGCATTAATATACATTTTGGTCACAATGTTCATCTGAATGTAATGATATACAGTTTACATAGCTGAGACAATCCATTGCTCCACAGCGCCCCCTTGAAATTTTGAATTGAACCCAAAAAATTTTACTTTTTCAAAAACATTTGAAATTTGGCATGGACATCCCTATTCCCATACTGAACAAAAACGCCAATGAGAACATACCTCTATTTGCAAGTGCGTTGCCACGGCAACGACCGACATTTCTCATTGAAATACATGGGTTTTGGTTAACTGGGATGAAAAAAAATCACTTTGTCATAGATCATCAAAATTTGGTACACATATTCCACTCATCATACTGAACAAAAAAGCCAATGAAGACATACCTCTATTTCCAACCGTGTAGGCGTGAAAATGTCATAAATGCTCTCATTGGAATGAATGGAGTAGTATTACTCAGTCGCTGTTTTTGGTGGGAGGGGCGATGTAAGCGGGAACGAGAAGCGGGAACGAGAAGCGGCAACGAGAAGCGCGAACTCCGCGGTGGCGTGTACCCCGCGGTCGCAAGGGTGGCGAGGGCCTTTATCACTGCTTGCAGTTTTAATTATTTTTATTTTTCTCCCCCTGGGATCGCGATTTTCACCCCCTAAACGTCGACGAAAAGTCTCACATGGGGGTATCAGATCGATCGGCCTCGCGAAAAATTCGAGAAAATATGCATCACGAAAATGACCCACGCACACAGGCTCGACAGCGCCACCTAGAAAATTGCAAATTTTCAAATGAATTGGGAGCCGACTCGCATATTTCGCCGTAGCAAAGCCAAATTCGCACCACTGATAGAGCTCATGGAGACGAGCAGAAAAGCCAATCATAGTGCTGCCCTAAGGCGGACAGGAAGTCGGTCATATTCGATCGAAGATTCGCCAATTTTTTCGCCGCCTGTTTTCAAAATACTACAACTCTCATGTTTTTACTCCAAAAGACGTCAGATTTCACATGTCACATCTGGACACATGGGGTTTCATAACTTATCTGATCGTTTGCAATAATTTCATGTCATTCGCCCCGCACGCCGCCCATCGAAATACGCCTTCGTTTCCTGTAATTTCGTTGTCCTCTCACGACCAGGGGCATTGTCCTACAGATCTCACATTCACATGACATATGTGTAATTATGGCATGTATAGAATGGACTATAAAGTGTAATGAAAATGAAAACTCTAGCGCCCCCTAGCATAGACGTGAAACGTCAACATTATCGGATTACGACCAAATTTGGGGAATAAATCTGGCATATGACGAGGACCAAAAAGTTATATTATGGGCATGGTCATTTCTCACAACTGGCCAGTAGGGGCGCAAAGAGTCCAACAAAAAACATTTAAAATATATATTACTCACACGGGCTTTGCCCGACACATCTCAAATTAAGTCACATATGTTTTTATTTGGCCCTAAATCAAATGTATTATAAAGTCCAATCAAAATAAACTCTCTAGCGCCCCCTACCATAGGCGTGACGCATAAACATCATCGGATTCAAACCAAATTTAGACGATAAATTTGGGCCACGAAAAGGAGCAAAACATTATATTACAGGTATAGGCTATTTCTTACAATTGGCCAGCAGGGGCGCAAATACTCCAACAAAAAACATTTAAAAATCTATTACTCACACGGGCTTTGACCGACACATCTCAAATTCAGTCACACATATTGTTTCATTTGGCCCTGAATCAAATGCAATATAATGTGTAATCAAAATGAACCCTCTAGCGCCCCCTACCATAGACAGTGACACATCAATTTTATCGGATTCATACCAAATTTGGGGAGTACATTGGACACCTCAGAAAAAGCAAAAAATTATATTACAAGCATGGGTTATTTTCTCACGGTTGGCCAGCAGGGGCGCACAGACAGCCAAAATAATCATTTAAAAATGTCTGACTCACAGGGACATTGGTCTGAATCGCTCCAATTAACATCAAACATGTGTCTTTTGGCCATGAATGTCATGGATTATAAAGCTCCTTGATAAAACTTCAACAATGAACGGCCACGCTGTCTTTTGATTCATAAAAAGGCCGCCATATTGAATAAGAAATTCGCCATCTCTTTCGCCGCTTGTTTTCAAAATGATACAACTCTCACGTTTTTACTCCAAAAGACGTCAGATTTCACATGTCACATCTGGACACATGGGGTTTCATTTCTTATCCGATCGTTTGCAATAATTTCGTGTCATTCGCCCCCACGCCACCGTCGAAACACGCCTTCTTTTCCTGTTTTTTCCATGTCCTCTCACGACCAGGGCAAATGATACAACTCCCACGTTTTTGCTTCAAAACAGGTCAGATTTCACATGTCACATCTGGACACACGGAGTTTCATTTCTTATCCGATCGTTTGCAATAATTTCGTGTCGTCCGCCCGCACGCCGCCATCGAAAAACGCCTTCGTTTCCTGTTTCTTTGATTCCCGCTCACAGACACATGGATCAGTCTAAAGACATTAAACTCTACCCACTGATGTAGAATAAAACTTTGAATACAGCAGAGTAATGAGCACGTGACCAGTGGACTCTATAGCGCCCCCTATAATATAATTACAACACTCAACTTTGTGCGATTGGAATGAAACTTGGGGAGATAATTGTAGGCCCAAAACCAAACCAAAAAGTCAATGACACTATACCTGTATTATGCACAATTTTGATGGTTCTAAGTCACAGACTCCACCAGTTTAATGCATTGATCACACTGCACTATGGAAACAGTGTGACGGGGGGGGCGAGGGGGGGCGAGGGGGGGCGAGGGGCGGGGGAGTGCGGGGGGTGGGCCGGGCAGGGAGAATGCTGCGTGGAGGCGGTGGCTGGCCCCCGGCAGTCGCGACGGGAGGCGGTCGCGCCGTGGCGAGGGCCATCATCGCCGCTTGCGGCTTTAATTAAGATTTGAACTTTGGTTTGCATTTTCTTTTATGGCATTTCTCAAATAAAATAAGAAAGATTAACCTTGTTTTAAAATGTTTTGTGTCTAGTTTATCCAGGGTGAAAGAGGCAGAGGACAGCTCACCTTCCTGACAAAAGGTCCAACCCCCCTTTCAAAACAGACCCAGGACGGAGCCTGGTGTCATTTAAATTATTCCATGTTTTAAGTGTTTTTGGGAGCGGTAGGAGAATCTATTTGTGGGGTGGGTTACACGTGTGGGGGCAGAGTTGAAGTATAAGGGGCATGGACGCACGTTTAAACCTCATTCAAAAGATGGATGAAATCTACATACAAATGCAAAAATAGAATGTATGAATATAATGAGATCAAATGTAGTTACAACATTTGCAAGGGACTAATTCCTGGGGGAGGGGGAGGGCTTGCATACATTTAAAGTGTGACAGGTGAGAAGACACATTTTACTACAACATAGTGAACATAATTATAATTTAAGATTTGACTAAATATCTTTCCTAGATTTTTATAACTGCTTGGTGAAGTTTCGTCTGGTTGGACATGGACAGTAGATGTGACAAAACATAGCCACCATAATGTAATAAGTGCCAAATAACACAATAGTTTTGATTTGATTGACAAATACTTCTGTATTTTTGCACAAACTTAACTGGTGTAAAACTATGATAAATATTTATAAAATTTACCAAATACGACTCCCACCAAACCAAGTCCTAACTAGAAAAACACACAAACCTCTGTCAGATTTCATTGTGAGCGTATCTGTACAAATATCCAGGGAATTGTGTTTTTTAAAACCACAGCGACTGGCCCTCGCTAACTGGAGCCAACCAAGCTGAAACTCTTAATGAACTGTCAGAGCTTCAGTCAAGTTAATTATTCTGTGACAAAAGGAAACATGAGCAACGCCCCCTGTCCCCTGCATTCACATCATCTCTTTCTCTGTCCTCTACATTCACATCATCTCTTTCTCTCTCTCTCTGTCTCCGTCCACTACATTCTCATCATCTCTCTCACATGATTCATGAAATAAAGTGGTCATCTTTAATTTACTCCACATTTTAAGGGACCACATGGCAAAATGTCGCATGGTTCCTTGGTCAGCTGACATAGCTGGAGTTGTATTTAGCTTTGTTCACACTGGTTTCAGTAATCCTCTGTAAAAATGTAATTTGCCTCTGAGTCCTAGAAAATATATGGCTTGAATATTCCCAGGATTGTTGCGTCATAGGTAGAAACCCTGTGTGTCCAAAGCCTACACTTGCAGATAGAGGACACATACAAGGGTGTCTGAGTATATGGACAGGCCTCATGTGAAAGAACCTCCAGAATTCACTCACTGAGCTGCAGAGGCTGCACTAGCACAGATTCATGATTGGCTGCAGATGCTTACAACAACTTTAAAACAAAATTTCAGCAATGAACTTGTCCATCATGTCCATGTTTTTTGTAAATAAGAATAAATCAACATTATAATAGTCATCAGTAAAAGCTATATTTGATCTGAACATGTTTACTTCATATCTGGGGACACCGATTAGGTCAAGTTTATGGAATTTTAAGTCAAAATATTAATACAGTTCCTTTAACAGAACCGAAGCAGTTGAATCGTTGCCTCTCCCATGAAAACATTGCTATCACATTTCCCGACCTCGTCCCCCTCCAGTCCTCCGTATGTGGTACAGTCTGCTTGTTGTTTTCCCTAATCACCTCTGCTCATGATGGATTATTCCAAAAACATCCAATCAGTGAAACTCTGCCCGGAATGAAGTTAAGGCCACCAGGACATCAGCAGCTGAAACACCGGGTTCAACTCAGTGATGCTAGCATGCTAACAGATCACACATACTGCCTCTGTCCATTCAGACTCTGGGGGAGAGTCGGCCTTCCTCTGCCCTGATCAAACTTTTGATATTTCTTTCCACAACAGAGCCTTGATAAGTGAAGTGTCAAACTGCACACTGGGAACTAGTGTGGGAACAGGACTCTGGAGTTAATAGCATCAGATGCATTCTTAGACCGAGCATTACTCACAACTGACGTTAATTTACAGATTAAATATTATGTTTTATCAAAGAAAGAATGTTCAAAATACTTAAAAAAAACCAAACAAATTAAATCACTACAGTTCACATGCAGAAGTCATCTGGTCATGGCCTTCAGATATTCTTTTGACTTTTTCCCCCATGACATCATCATCACATTCTACAGACCAATCATATTTAACACAGATGGGTGCAGATAAAATTAATATTGTCAAAATGCAGATTTTCTTTGTAACACAGTGAGTTCTTGGGTCTAGTCACTGATAGAAATGATCAGACTCAACATTTATGTATTTGTATATTTCATGGCAAAGTACAATATAATGTATAGGAAAAAAACTGGCTCTTGTCCCTGTATAATGAGCAGGCATCATGGGAACTGTAGTGTACCACTACAGTCCCCATCTGGGAGTATGATATAATCACATTCTATAATCTGAAAAACACCAATATTTTGTTCTAAATTGTCAATAGCTATGGCAACAGTCCTAATTTTGAAACTCAAGGATAAATGATGAATGAAGTTTTCTTGTTTTCGGCTGTAGTGAAAACATTTATCTTCAAAAGGAATCAAAACTGTGGCCTATTGTATTTATAGACTTGTCCTTATTGATACATTTGCCGTCTGCATTTGACCCATTCTTCAAAACTTTCCACTGGTGAAACCTGTTGAGAGCAGCGGCCACAGTGCAGGGCCCATGGACTCATCTCAGGCAAGTTTAAGGTCAAGAGCTGATGTATCTGATGGACTACTAGACACGCTGAAAGTTTTGAGCTGGGCTTGTCTCTGATCTTGATGTCTGAGTGGGTAACTGTAAAAGTACTTTAAGTTTGTAGTACTAGTATCCAGTACCACAGCAGAATGTTTAGCTGTAGAGGTAGGGTGGGTGGTAGAAGCTGTAGTAGTAGTTGTAGTAGTACATAGTATTGTCAGCAGGGTTATCCCCAATTATGTTATACATCCCTAGTACCACAGCAGCAGAGTACAATTGTTTGTGTGTAGTGTAGGTTAGTTGTAGTAGGAGTAATGGCAGCAGCAATAGTAGAAGCAGTAGTTGTAGTAGTAGTAGTAGTAAAAGCAGAAGTAGCAGCAGTAGTAGTACATACTGTTGGTGGGTTTATCTCCAATGACGTACCTCCTGCTCCAGTATCACAGCAGTGTGTGTAGTATGGTTGAGTAGTAATAGTAGTAGTAGTAGTAGTAGTTGTTGTAATGGTTGTAGAAGCAGTAGTATTAGTATTAGCAAAAGTGGTAGTAGTACATACTGTTGGTGGGGTTATCGCCGATGATGTTGTGCCTCCCACTCCAATACCACAGCAGCAGAGTGGCGTCCCTGGACCCTGACACGACGTAACAGTCTCCCCCGATGTAGGACTCCGAGCGGGCCAGACATGTGACCACGTCCCAGTGCCCAAACACCACCTGGGCCAGCCTACCTGCACACAAAACACCTGGATCAGCCAACCCATGCACAAAACACATTGGTAAGTCTACCAGCACACAAAACACCTGAGTTAGCCTACCTGTGCACAAAATATCTGGATAAGCCTACCCATACACAAAACACCGGGATCAGCCTATCTGCACACTAAACAACTGGCTTAGCCTACCTGCTTATACACGACGCATCTTACATAATGATGCAGTTTACTATATGAAACCATTTAAAAGCTCATAGTGAGACTGATGTGGCATGCTAATGTGCACTTCCTGATTATGGGACACTAAAAACACTTTATAATTAGATGCAAGCAGCATGCAGAGGTGTCTGTTTGACGCTGAGCGCTGCTTTTACCTTTTATATCTGTTCTGGGGCAAGAGAATGTTTACTTTATTACATGAACAAGGCCCCTTTAATATGTGAATAGAATGTTGTATTTCTAGTATAATTAATTTGGGGGATTTTATTGTGGTAGAGGGCTCTTATGCTGCTCCATTTTGCTTTAAGGCGACAGCGGAACAGCCCACACACCTATCTGTTTACACTGTCAGCAGTAGAGCTCACTTCAACATATCAGCAAACTGTGTATTACAACATTATACCATCATGACATAGTCACCCCGTCCCTCCCCTCCCTCCCCTCTCTCCCTGTCTCCTCCTCCCTCTCTCCCTCCCCCTCTCCTCCACCTCTCGTACCCGTACCTGTCTCGGTGGAGTAGACTCGGAGGCTGCGGTCCCGGAAGCCACACACCAGGATGTAGCCGTTGTCAGCTGTCACCACGAAACACTGCGCTCCGATCGGAACGCTGTGGTCCACCGGCTCCCTGATCTGACGCTTGTTGCTTCCCGAGTCGTTGGCTGTGGGAGGAATAAAGAGGGAGCGAAAACACAGAGACAAACCCGTGTCAAGGCGCGCACAGGGAAGACGAGGTGAAGAAGATGTTAACGTAGAGTGGTGTGGGTAGGGACATGTTTGTACTGAAGTGTGCAGGAGAGAGACATCAGCCACAGAGTAATACAGAGGGGGCCATACTGACAAAAACATCTCAGTTTCATTATAGATGATATACTTCATATTCAAATATTATGTATCTCCGAAACAACATCTCCTGCCGCTACAGTAAATTACCACAGAAAGAACAGATTTATTTGCCCAAACAAAAATCTAATTATTATTTTTTATGTTTACATTGTGGTAGTGTCAAAATCATATTTTCAAAGCTGCCGGTTAGACACAACAGGTGGTACGCAGTTTTTTTTTTTTGTTAAAGGTGTACTATGTAACTTTTCAGGTGGAGAGTCCGCCACCGGCTTTTCCCCATTGAGGGTTATTTCTTTGCCTGGAATGTTCCATTGCATGCCATGGGAGAAAGCTCCAAATACTAATTATGCAAAATCAATGTTTCGCGCTTTCTCCCATGTTATAAAGTTATTCCCTCATCAAAAACATGCCTGAAGAGGTTTTAGATGTCATCCATGAATGTTTGAGTAATTTAATGATCTCTCTCAGGCCCAATTCAAACCCTTCTTATGGTTAGCAGTACAAGCCTGTTCAAGGCTCCGCCCACAAGCCTATGTCACCCATGCTCCCACATGACAATTCTCCATAAATATACAAAAACATGATACAAAACTACACAGTGCAGTAGTTTCATTAATGAGACACACGCTGATTGTGTTGTGATAGTGCTCTGAAGGAGGAGTGACTTGTTGTTTTGGGTGAATATAGCATTTTCAAAACTATAGAAGGTAACATGGAGATATAACTATGTTATGTGTTACAGTTAATACCCCATAGATGTAACATACTCCCGCTTTAATACTCCATAGAAGTAAAATACCCTCTCTTTAAACATATCTGTTTCCATAGAGACGCCACAAGGCCAAGTTACAGGTCGGATCTGTGAATCCTAGAGTTCTCCTGCACACTGGAGATTTTTGCAGGTTTAGAGGTATTGCTGTTGTGTCTATAGCCCGATTATTGTTCTGTAAATGTTTTCACTCAAAGAAAAAAATAAAATGGAGGGAGATAAATAATATATATATATATATATATAAAAAAAAATACAAAACAGACAAACATGAAACCCCTGAAGGCGCCTCAAACGTGGGATCAACATGGTACATTTGTACAGTTTGATCTAAAATGCATCCTAGAGCAGCACCTCAGGATAATTCTCTCCAGTCACAGGGTTTATTCAAAACTACACACACACCACACCACCACACCAACGCCACACCAACAGCACACCAGCACCACACCAACACCAAACCAACACCACATCAACAGCACACCAATACCACACCAACACCACACCAGCACCACACCAACACCACATCAACAGCACACCAACAGCACACCAATACCACACCAACACCACACCAGCACCACACCAAACCAACACTACACCAACACCACACCAACAACACACCAACACCATACCAGCACCCCACTAAAACCACACAAACACCGAAACAACACCACACTAACATTACACTACAGCACACCAACACTACACCAACACCACACCAACACCATACCAACACCACACCAACACAACACCAACACCATACCAACACCACACCAACACCATACCAAGAACACACCACACCAACACTACACCAACACCACATCAACAGCACACCAACACCATTCAACACTACACCAACCCCACACTGACATCATACCAACACCACACCAACACCCCACCAACACTACACCATACCAGCACCACACACACACCACCACACCAAACCCACACCAACATACCATCACCACACACCAACACCATACCAACACCACACCACCATGTCAACACCACACCAACGCCACACAAACACCGTAGAAAATACCACACCGACACCATACCAACACCATACCAACACTACATCAACACCACACACACCAGCCACACCAACCAACACCCAACACCAACACCACACCAACACCATACCAACACCACACCACACCAACACTACACCATATCAACAGCACACCAACACACCACTACCACGCCAACACACACACCACCACACACCACACCACCACATCAACACACTACACACACACACACACACACACACACACACACACCATACCAACACCATTACAAAGTCTTACCGATGAGAGGGTCCATCTCTATGGGCAGGTGTTGGGCTTGTTCCAGTGAGTAACCAGGAGCTCCTCTCAAACCTGCACATAAGGGACAAGGGTATGTAGGGATGAATATATAAAGGTGAGGTAAAAGTACTACCCAGATACATTGTTATAATGGGAGTTTAAGGGAGACACTACAAACAAAACACATTTTGTTTTTGTTTTTTTGTATGTTTGGTCTCTCAGAATATAGGCTTTCATGTGGAAACAACAAAACTGTCCACTCTGCACAAAAAGATGTTTTAATATTTAATTTAATCAACTCCATAGATTTATATGGGACATGGTAACTTCAGAGGCTGTTTTCTCAAAATGCATTCCCCCCATACGGACATAAAGATCAGCCCTTAAAGTAGCACTTTAAACTTTACAATCTGGTACTTAACAACATTCTGTCAAAATGCGCAGAAGGATTTTTTATTTATTTATTTATTTTTTTTACATCTAATTCCAAAACTGATTTGTTAAATAAAAATAAAAATTTGAATTTTTAGGCTATTTTTCAATGAGATTTAGCTCACTCAAGTACTAAATAAGATCCCAAATCCCCTTTTTATGTTTCTGTTTTTTTGAAAGTCCCAAAAATTCTCAGTTTTGGCCATTTTTACATAAAATGTTTCGCTAAAAGAAATGAAATGGCGACCTGATGAAAAACACATTATTTTCTTACAGTTACATGAGTAAACTACTTTCAGTATGGTAAAAGCCAAAAGTAAAATCTGTCAACTGGGCAGAAAGTTATAGGAGTGAAGATGTTTCGCGGCTCGTCCAAGCTGCTTCTTCAGGTCACTGAAGAAGGATCTGTCCTGGACTGTGGACATGCTTGAAGGGCCTGTCTCATCTCAACACCAAACTCAATGGGAAATGAGAATTCATCTGGCTTCCCCTGGAGGCTGACTGTGATGGCCGAGCTACAGGATACAGACAAGGCGCACTTTTGTCCTGAGAGCTGTTACTCAAACTGAACACAGAAAGTACTGAACGGACCAGTCCTGATGTTAGGCAGCACTGAGACGCATAGCTGCGTAACATCTCCTAACAGTTTACTTTCTAAACTGCAACTTAGGGATCCCATAAAGTAATTTAATTGGTTGTCAAAAGTACAAAATTGGACATTGTAATATTACTAAACCACTCATTATATGTGGGCTGCAAAGTCCAGTGTACTGTACATCTATACTTCATTCTCTCTCTCCTCTCTTTTTAGACCTTGTGAATACAGCTGCTGAACTCAACTGAAACAGCCTGAAAACACAGTGATAAATACAAGTACTGTTTTCTGTTATTCTTGTTATTAATGAGTTTTGTTGTTTTAATGTTTTGAAGTTATTTCCTATGATAATATTATGAAGATGTGAGTCTGGTCATGGGTGAATCTCCCCGACTTCAGATGGGCGTGATTGACAGGTGAATTAGTCAGTCAGGGACTCGCATGGTCCATTTCAAAACAAATACTGCTGCTTATGGGGAAAAAAGAAAGGACAAAAATATCACAGGGAACTGAAAAACATGTGTTTCACATCACATGTGTCACTGAAATTAGCAAATCTGATTGGACGGTTGTATTCGATCCTGGCTCGAGGTGTGACAGAGGGCATGGTCTCCAGACTGATATCTGCTTAAAAATGCAGACAGTCTGGACTTTTACTTCTGTGTGTGTGTGTGTGTCTTCTCAGCCCGCCTCAGCGCTGTCCCACAGTCCTGTCCCACAACTCTGTCCCACAGTCCTGTCCCACAGTCCTGTCCCACAGTCCTGTCCCACAGTCCTGTCTCATAGCCCGCCTCAGCCCTCTCGCCCATCTGCTCTGCTGGCTCTGCTCATCTGGCTCTGTTCTGTGTGTCAGACCAAATGAAGATGTTTTACTCATGTGAAAGCAGGTCTGGAGACACTTTGGAAACAGCTACAGGCCTCCAATATGGCTGCCGGATTCCTGTCATTCTGATGAGAGTAGAAGACTTTGGCTCCCTTTTGATAGCAGGAGTATCCCATAGCCTTAGTATATAACAGTAGTAGTAGTAGTACATAGCAAAGTACAATACAAGGAAAACAAACTAGTGTTCTTACAATAGAAAATTCAACTCCATTTCAGTACTAAGAAATAAACTCCATACTCTATACTGATTACCGATGCCACAATGATAATAAAAACACTCTTTCTTTAGACAATAGAATGTGATTTTCAACATTAAATGGTAGTACTTTCTTTTATATTAGGTTCCATAGTGGTCCATAGGTGTATACTAGTCTATAAGGGCTTATACTTGTTCTGATACAGCTCAAGATCATTCTAAAGCTATTCAGAAAAGGTGTGTGTGAATGGGTATATCAAGTTTTTTCCTTAGTATCAACATTAAATATTGTGACAACACAACTTGACCAAAGCAGTCTTCTGACAGAGTAGCCTAGCCAGGTGCTGCAGCTGTCTGTTAGCCGCTAGCTCTTGTTTCCATGGTGACAGATGGCGACGTGTGAGCTGAATGTGGTGCAGCCAGGGCCTAATTTTCCCAGGAAGAACTGCAACGACCTTTTGACCCTGAGGTGAGGCTGACGGCGGAGGCGGTTTGCTTTGGCTAATGTTGTTCACACGTGTGGGTATATGTGGGAACAGTGTGACAGAGGTGACTGCCCAGGCCTCGGCTCTAGGCTCCACACCTGGCAACAAACGGAGCTAAAGGACTGCATTGTGTTGCCATGGAGGTAGAGTTTGGCCATATGGAAAAAAATCCCTCATCCCTCTTCTTTGCAAAAAAATAAATAAAAAAATGTAAATAGATTTCAGTATTTATTTCCTGAACATTTTGAATAAGTGCCTTTTAACACAAAACAGCCAAACTTCTTTCTCGGTCAGTCTCACGTCTGCTTCAAACCACATGTTTTCACTGACAGATGACTGGCTGTGGACTTCCATTAAAAGACCCACACTGACCACTGACCATTACACAGGACTGAACCTCCAGAGATCTTCAAATGTAAGTAAGTGCCTTGCCCTGGATGTATTTTTCAAAAGAGGAGGCATTGTGATCAAACTGTAGGGACGATTTGCAAATCTCACGGCATGGTAGCAGTATTCTTCTTGCTGTGTGATATTTACCGAAATATTATGGCTGTGCTAACAGACTTAAAGAAATGCTACTTTTTCCTTTTAAAAAACCTTCACGAGCCTTTGGTGCTGTGTTACTGTCTGTCCAAAGAATTAAGACAGAAATTGGCTTTATAGCAGTTGCATTTCTGCATTGAAATGGAGCAAAGGATCATGGGCTATGTAGTTTCCTCTGTTTTTTAATAATAGGTACATAACATAACAGGGAGTTTGATCTCGCCCAAGATAACTGTTGTTCATAGAAACAATCAATGCATTTCTTCCCCTATGAACGGCTTGAACTGTGATTGGCTTAAAGGACAGACTGTATATATATAAAAATGGACATACCTAACGCGCTAGCTGCCAAATTCCACATAAGAAGTGATCATGGGCAAACTTCCATTCACTTTACATTAGAAAACTGTGGCCACTCTCTCTGTAACTGCTGCAGTGAGCCTTGTCATTGTGGTCTTAAAATGTTTGTATTAACCCGCTCTACATGATCCTGGGGTTTAAAGATATAAATATTAATAACAGACAAATCAGGCGCCTTCTTTCCTGAGGACGCTCCTGTTAGCAGTGTTATTGCCGCTTTAACTGATAGTCTCGATGAGCTAAATTGACTGGAGCCAAACGCTATGGGTGACATTACACTCACTCAGTCCACTTCTTTATACAGTTTATGGAAGCAACAGTATCAGGCTCTGATTGGTGGAAAGGAGGACCAAGGTCAGTACTCCAGGCTGGATTTAACTACTATTCAATGATGGTAAAAAAAAGATTTAGATCATGATTCATTTTATAATTTCATTTGTAACTCACAATACTTATCTAAAACAGCTTAATAATAGAAAAAACAGGACTCCCATTTCACCAGAGCTAGCATCAGATTTCATGTACGTGTTTTTATTGTTGTGACATTTTTCCCCCCACACACATGTAGTTTTAATTAAGTACGCAGATGTCTCCTTTAAATCCTCATAGTTTGTGTATGTACCAAACCTTAAGTGTGCGCTCCCTGTGAAAGTACCGAGCCTCACCCACAGTGTTGTTCCAGCGGTTGAGAGCGACCAGGCGGCTGCAGGTGACGGTGACCACGGCCGGGGTGCTGAGCTGGGGCAGGGTGTTGGCTGAGACATGGGTGACCGGAGAGTTGGATGGGAACTTCAGAACCATGACCAGGTCCTTCAATATCAGAGGGCTCTGGAGACAAGGCACAGGTCTGATACTGAAAACGCCAAAGGAATAATATCACAAATATAACCAGAATGAAAAACTTAAACCTACAGATCTGTCATACTGTTATCTCACCATCTTGTTGGTGAGGTTCATGTGCTATTCAAAAATAGAACTGGCTTAAAAACGGGGTATTTGACTAATGTGTGGTATTAAAGAAAGGGAATTTTACTTCTACAGGGTATTAAAGAGGGGGTCTTTTACTTCTATGGGGTATTAACTGTAACACAAAATATATTTAAATCAACATGTTTCCTTTTATTGTTTTTAAAATGCTAGATTCACCCAAAACAACACATTAACATGTTTTATAAATTTCATTTTCATTTGTGATGCTGTGAGTACCACGTCCTTTTGCTCTCCATGTACAGTGTTTTCTTTTTTTTTTAGATTTCTAGATTACTCAAAATTGCATGAATGACATCTCAAACCTCTTCAGGCTTGTTTTTTTGAGAAGGTATATATCTTACATTTATTCAAGTACAGGTTGTCTTTTTAACTGAGTACCTTCTTACTGTAAATGGGGTCACCTCTCCACAGATCCGACTCAAAAAATTTGAGTCTACACTAGAGTTGTCAAAGGTATCGAAAATTGGGTACTAATTTATACCAAAGCTACTATTACATGACAAAATCCTGAATTTCCTGAATATCTTCAGAATGATCTTGAGCTGTATCAGAACAAGTATAAGACACATAGACTAGTATACACCCATGGACCACTATGGAACCTACCTGGACCAATGAGGCCACATGGATATAAGGCCACATGGGAATATATATATATATATATATATATATATATATATATATAATATATATATATATATATAAAAATTACTACCATTTAAAGTTGAAAATCACAGTATATTGTCTAAAGAAAAAAAGGGGTTTATCAGTGTGGTATCGGTAATCCATATAGAGTATGGAGTCTATTGCTTAGGATCAAAATTGAGTTTGAAATATTGTCCTGTGAAGACACTAGTCAGAAGAAAAAATAGCATTTAAAAAATATCTGCTTGTTCTTTTCCTTCTGAACAAATGTAACTCTTTTGACAGCTTATAGAGTCTGTTTTTCTTAAAGGGTTTGTGTGTGTGGGGTAAGAGCAGGGTGAACCACACGGATAGTGAGGTCTAGGCTGGCTATTACAAGGATTAGAGCAGAGCAGCTTAGAGGGACAATATACCCATGAGGGCCAGTAGGGGGTGCTGTTCACTTTACACAACTCTGCATAGGCCTACACACGCTAATATACTGCTGCTGATATGAAACAAAAGAATTGGAAGTCCTTTATATCTCTATATCAGTGTTCTTTCCGAATTAAAATGTGTCAATATTATAAACTATAGAGGTTATGCACTGACATGAAGTGAGACTACGAGCCGAACACACATATATTTGATTCGCCTGATTTTTGTCCTTAGAGATTTAGCTCAAATTATGTTTATACAGAAATAGAAACTGAAAGTAGTTTCTTTGTTGTTGCTGTGAAGAGCTTAGATAGCTTGTTAGCTAACGATGGGAGGAACACTTAAGCTTAGGGATGCACAATCCAGCTTCTTCAGTTCAAATGTCGATATCAATATTATATACTCGATACCAATCGATACCAGAGCAGGGAAAAAAAACAGCATTTATTTCCTTTAAACGAAAATAAAATAAGACAAAACTGATCCAAATGTGTGCAGATGTTTCTTCTTTCTCAAGTAATGACAGAACAACTTTGTGCAAAATAAAAGTTCAAACATTCTGAGACTTCTGAGCCAAGTATGACCTGTAAATAGTCTCATTGCATCAGTGTATATGTCCAAACCAGGATATTGACTCAACCAAAATTTGAAGTCGATATCTGATCCAGCTCATTATTCAGTATGGCCCGTGGATATTCGAGTGTGTCCGCAGTGCCCTGTGATCTCACTGTTCTCTGCTTTTACTCTGTGGACTTGGGTATCTTGTTTTAGAGTCTGTGACAAACTAAATACTGATCAGAGCTGTGATTTTTATATTTGTTTTAAACTGTAGCTGCTCTGTCACATTTCAGATTCAGAGTTTGGGGTTTTTACAGGAGAAAATGTCATAATGCTTCATCGACTCTGATATAATGTTGTGATGTCGTCTGCATGACCTCTGTGTGTGTGAATAGGTTGTGTTCATGTTCTACAGTTTGATAATGTCATAATTTCAGCCTAAAGCGTCATTTCATTTTCACCTGTCTCCAGCTCAGTTTTAATGTCTTAATATTAACTTTAATGTTCCACATTATGGTGATAAACACATCTATCTCCATGGAGACAAGCAGGTAGCGCCATCAGGTCAAGTTACAGGTCAGATCTGTGCAGAGTTGGCCCCACTGATACTTTTGAGCAATAAAAAATATCTATAATGAAATCAATGCCACCAGGCCCCTGTGGAAAATATATATTAAAAACAACGGTGGACCAGAATAAACTACACATGCATGTTTTAATGTACTTAAAAGGTCTGTGCCAGCTTTTCTCTTGTATTTGGCTTGCTCCAGTAGAGCTATACTATAATTAGCATCCTTCTTGTTAACTTTTCCATTGTGGTCTCTCTGAGAGTGCTAATAAACTCATTGTGGTGAGTAATTAGGGTGCACAAGGTCAGTGAGGAATAACTTTGGACCACTGCAAACGGTTTAAAATCAACTAGTTCTGTTTTTAAGGCACAAAAAATCAGGCACAGAGACTTAAAATAGACTAAAATGAGCACTGCAAGCAAAGGGGGCCTGAACCAATCCAGGACTAAATTAGGACAAAATTAGGAATAAACCAGGTCTAATCCAGTTCTAAACTAGGTCTAAACCAGGACCAGATCTAAACCAGGACTAAAC
Organism: Periophthalmus modestus; assembly: GCA_019594935.1. Lineage (NCBI taxonomy): Eukaryota > Metazoa > Chordata > Actinopteri > Gobiiformes > Gobiidae > Periophthalmus > Periophthalmus modestus. Next base: position 3,535 of record JAIEZT010000728.1, on the reverse strand, counting down.
CAGGTATAAATCAGGTCTAAACTAGGTCTAAACCAGGACCAGAAATGAACCCAGATAAAACAAGCACATTAATATTAATATTCACTGTGGTGGGGTATAGTGCACATCTGCACTATACCCCACCACAGTGAATTTCCCAGCATGCTCTCTGGCCTCACCAGGTGCAAGGCGGAGCTGCGCGGTGGATGTGGCTCGATAAGCAACTGGGATGGAGTCTGTCCAAGTCTCTGGATGTACGCCTCCGTGGCCTGAGGGGAGAGAAGGAAGGAGGGGAGGAATGGAGAGAGAGGGATGGGGATGGGGAGAGGGGAGCAAGAGAGGGAGAGAGAGAGGGGGAGTGAGAAAAGGAGGGAGAGAAGGAGAGAGAAAGAGGGAGGAGAAGAAAGAAAGAAAGAGAGAGAGGGGGAGACAGAAAGAGAGTCAAAGATAGAGAGGGAAAAGAGAGAGTAACAGAGATAGAGAGAGGATGAGGATAGAGAGAGAGAGAAAGAGGACAACCCTGTCAATGTCCATTTCCTTCAGAGAGCGATGGGTCAGTGCGTTCCTTCACAATGTAAGCAAATCCTGTGTGTGTGTGTGTGGTGTGGTGTGTGTGGTGTGTGTGTGTGTGTGTGTGTGCGTGTGTGTGGACAGGTATAATTCGCTTTGTGGGGACCTCTAGTCTTTATGAGGACAAAATGAGCCCTTTACATACATATACATATCACAATACATCAACAACATATGGATTTTATGCAGCAGTCCAATCCTCCTTAGAGCAAACATCACTCCGAGATCTGACCTCTGAGATTCTGCATTTCCTGTCATATAAAGAAGTGACATAAGGGAGTGCGATATCACCCAAGGGAGTGTGACGTCACTCAAATGAAGCTCATTGAGGCTAGCAGTTATAGGGCCAAAATTTTGAGCCAAGTTCCACATTTGGAATTCTGACCGCGAGTATCATAGCAACCAAAGAGCCAATCCTGAGTGAGGCTGTTGAAGGTAAACACCCCTATCCTCCCCACTGCTTGTCTAGCAGGGAGTGGGCGCTTAGCGACGCTGTCAACTCAAACCTGTTGCAACACTAGGACGGGCAACCTCAGGGAAAGAAGGCACCTGATTTGTCTGTTATTAATGTTCATATCTTCATTTACAAACATAATGGTGAAATAAAAATACCAGGAAATTTGTGTTAAATTTACAGTTTATATATCATGTAAACAGGCTAAATGTAGTGTAGAAGTGCATTTTTATATTGCAGAGGCTCACAGTGCAGGAGCAGGTTCACAGACAGTACAGAAGGAAAATAACAGAAGTACACTTAAACTGTTTAGTTTTGAAATAAGTGCAGGGCGCAGGCGGGGTCTGAAATGTTCCCAGACTTTCCAAGTAGAAATTTCAAAATCGTAAGGCATTCCGCTTGTCATATATGTCATTCGAGGACAACCTGGAACACACCATAGAGTTCAGATATTGGTTTTAAAATAGGTTTAGGTTAGGATTTAGTCTCCAGAAAAATGAATCAAGTCAATATAATGTCCCAAAGAACCATGGAAGCCTAAAATGTTTATGTGTGTGTGTTGGTGTGTGTGCGTGTGGAGGTGGTGGGGGGTTTCCATTCACCATCCAGGCCCTGCAGAGTCATCCAAGTGTTAGTATGGAAGGGACAAGCCTTTTCCTATTAACACGCTTCAGTTAACCATCTCGGGTGGTGCGGGGGAGAGTTAGCTAGCTACAGGGACGCTAACCGGAGTGACACCGCTGCAGCGGGCACACGGGGACTGCGGCAGAGCGGTGCCTAGCTGCTGGAGGACAAAGGATGAGAGCACGTGATATGGACAGTGGAACGCCAGAGAGCGAAAAGGTAAAAAAAACAATGAGGTGATTTCTGTGAAGCTAGCGTTAGCGCTGTGAGGGAGAGAGGAAAGTGGAGCAAATGGTGGCCTTATGAAGCGCTAAAAGAAAAAACAGAAGATGTGCTATTTTTAGACAACGTTTTAACAGCCCTCCTGGATCTATCTGAAGGGGACTGACAGACGCACACAGGCAGATTAAGGACAGTGAACGAGTACTGTAAGAATACAAAACAATATTAGAATACTTCAGACGATGCCATGGCAATGCTTCCAGGTAAATGAGCTTCAAAATACCTTCATAAAATACTGCAGTTTTTAAAGTGAACCAGGCAGTTGTCTATCTTGTATTCAACAAGGATAACATGGTAGGCCCCAATTGTCCAGGTGGACCCTGTACTAACTAAAGGATAGTGGTCCAGTCCTGGTTTGGGGGATTGATTGCCTGGCTCTCCAGTCCCTCCTTCTGTTTGAATGCTGAAAGGAGCAGACCATAGCAGCATCAATCACAGCTTCCAGTCTCTCCTGGCACAATTGATGGTAATCTGCTTGTCAATCCCACCCACTTTTAAAGAATACTCAAAGTACAGTATGGCATTGCATCCTGCTTTGTCCTGTGTATGTATGTGTTTGCTTGTCAAAGTGGGGACTTTGTAGAGGTCAGTGAGTCGTTGATTGGCAGCCATGTTTTTGACAGCCACTCCAGGGCAGCAGTGACTGCATAGAAACAGCTTAGCCTAACCCGTACTAACCCTTCAATTTCTAAGTGTGAGAGATGAAACAATGCTGTTTGCATGATTTTACACAGCAGATGCAGTAGGTTTGGACTGATGTGCTTGTCTATAACAGTCTTCCAAAACGAGAAGGGCCTTGCAGGTGGGCCAGGCTGGTGGGCTGGGCAGGTGTACTTGTCCTCTGCCTAACTATCCTGCACTTGGCTCTGGGAGGCTTCAGCTGATGTGATTGAAAGTGGGCCAGTGGCCCATGGGAGTGAGTGATGTGAGCCAGCCAGTCGCTCAGTCAAGAGGCGCTTGTAGCTGTCTGTCACTGCCACCAGCACAAAGCAGCTTACTCCCTCATCCTGCGCCGCCTTTCCCTGCACACCGCCTCCTCGCCCACATCGACCCTCTCCACACCCGCCACTCTCCATACTGCCCCCTCTGCACACCGCCTCCCCCCTGCACACCGCCACTCTCTCCACGGCCGCCACTACTGCACACCGCCACCTGCACACCACACCCACCACACACCGCCACTCTCCATACTGTCACTCTCCCATACTGCCCTTCTGCACACCGCCTCCCCCTGTACACCGCCACTCTGCACACTGCTACTCTCCACACCGCTAGTCTGCACACCACCCCTCTGCACTCCGCCATCTCTGCACACCGCACCATTGCACACACAACCAAGGAGGTGGTAAAGTAGCCAAAAATTGTACTCAAGTAAGACAAACGTTACTTTACAATCATATTACTCAAGTAAACATATAGTCCAAGAAAGGTACTCAAGACGTCTGTAGTTGGAACACCTCTAGTTGGATGCCTTTGCATTTGAGGACAGATGCGTGGGACACACGTACAGGCGCGCGCTTCTGGTCTGTGAGTGCCCTTTGGAACTTTGTCTTTATGGGTCTCTTTGAGAATTGCATGCCAACCATGGTACACACTACAGTTCTGGGCCACAGGTAAACAGCAACA
>JAIEZT010000727.1:0-33848 GCA_019594935.1 Periophthalmus modestus | reverse complement strand
ACAAGAGACTAGAAATCTGTGACCTCAACATGGCACCTCTGCGCTTGTCTTACGGCCACGTGCGCAAAGGTTAGAAAGTAGAGGACGATGACTATTACTGACAATGAGATTTGCTTTTTACGAAACGGTCAAATCGAACTCTGAGAAAGTCAAAGCAAAGATGAGGTCCAAGTAACGCGCGATTGCAGTCGAGACGCGACGGCTCAGAAACCAGCCTGCAGGAAGCGTATTACACTTAGATAAATGCTCATGATATTATATTAACATGGACGCCTACCAGCTGGTGCAGAATGGCATTCGTGATCCGAGCCGCAGGACGACTACTCTTGCTAGTAGCCATTACTAGCGGACCGTCTTTGCCCTCAAAGGCTATCTCTATCCCCCCGGCCTAAAAACATGGACAGTATCGTGGTCTGCTGGGGTCGAGCAGCAGGTCCGACAGCAGAACAGCGATATCAAGATACAGAACTCGACCATTTTTCTCAGTGTATGTGAACGGAGAACACTCCATAGCCAGAAGCATAGCCGACTAAAAGCAAATGCAGGAGGTGACGCAATGAGCCCCTTTTTATGGTCAACTTGAACTGTACTCTTAGAGTCCGCGGTCGTACAACGCTCTGCCAGCGAAGGAGAGTATCAGGATATCTGACGGAGACCTTTAGCGTTAGAACGAATACAAAGGAGAAGGTAGATGAGGAGAATTACAGCGTCCGCCGCGACCGATTAAGGTTACAAGCAGGAGTAGAGTGCCAGATCTACGAAGGAGGCAGGTGTCTTACGATGCTGCTAGCGCGAGAAGCCTGCACCCGCAGATGCAAGGCCCCACATGGCCGACGAGACCCCGCGCTACGGTGAAGTAGCGGCTCGACGAATAGCCCTAAAAAAAATGGGTCGTCGTGATAGTAACACAGAACGCGACGCTTCCAAATCAGAAATCAAACAAGAAATAAGTGAACTCTACGCAGATTCAAACTTAGCCGTCGAACTAAATAAACACCAACGCAGAGTCATGGAACAAGATAGCAGCCGAGTGCATGCATCAAAGGCTTTCGCCCTAGCTGTGTCGGAGATGAAACTAGCCGGATCGAAGGCTCGTCCTCGCCCCCTATTGCCCCCTGCCACCAAGTCCTGCGACAACCAGCCGCCCACACAAAAAGGCCCAACAAAATCCTCGACAATCAAGTCCTCCGCCCTTTCCTCCGCCTCGGCCAGACCAAGCGTAGGATGACCTCACAGTGCGCCACTCTCAGACCTATGGACTCACTTCAAATCAGTCTCCATCCATGAATCACTACATCCATCCTCCAATTCGTAGATTCTTGCTGGCCAACCCATGGGATGCAAAGCCAAGTGGGACTCCTCGGACTCTTTGCCTTCCTCACAAAGACGAATTTTTCTAATGGTGTTGTTTGCGTTCGGGTGTCCGAAGTGAGCACGGGTGATCTCCTTGCACGACTAATGTTACGGAGCATGCTTAATAGTATAATCACCATACCAAATTCCAGGCCTTCACGTCACTCCACAGAGTAGCATGAGTTAACGATAACCTCCGACTCTCTGCTAAGATGTTCTTGTGGTGGCTGGGTGGTCGCGTGTTAAGGCCGTCTGTCACTGAGTAACGACAAATCTAGCGTATATTCTTGTTGTCGGTCAATATTTATTTTGTACTCGGCATGAACGCTTCGTCGTCCAGGTCTGCATCCATAGCCCCAAAAGAAACATTGAAAATCTGCTCACTGCGACAAGACGTTTCGTTGCGTGGCTGCTGGCCTAATGATTACGCATGATCGATATTGCTTTCACTCCATCATACAACTGGTGTGCTCAAATGACAGTTTTCTTTGCCCTAGTAGAGATCTATGAACTTATTTGGCTAGTTTTCTGCCTAGACGCACAAGCATTAAGCTGCTAAAAAAGGTCGGTGCAATTATTAAGCTTTCAGACCTATTACAGATGCAAACTAAGCCCCACCCAAAAGGCCCGTTCATTTGGATTGTCGTTAAACAATATTGCCAAATTTAGAGATTAGGTTTTGTGCGCTTAAATCCTGCTTCTTAGGTTTTGCGTTCGTGGAAAATAAATTCATTTAACATGATAATTCGCAAAATATATCGAATAATGTGGTAAGAATGCGGTCAAAATGTGGTTCACTTCAAAATGTAGGAGCTCCAAATGTGGCCCAAATGTGGTCATCCTCACCCCGTCAAAATTGTGCAGTCAAATTGGGTTATCGCTGACAGGCCTAATGTCTGCGCGTTTGGTTTGGTCGTCAGCAGTTGCGTGCCTGCTAAAAAGTACAAAATGTCTTATGATATGTGTTATTTATGCTGTGTAACCGCAACAGTTTGAAACATCTGTGTCATGAAATCCACTGCACTGCGACTAAATGAGAGCACGGGGTCAAAGGTTAGCTCAGCTGCATTTAAATCGGCTCCAGATGTACGCGCTGCAGATGCCTGACGTTCCTGCAGAGGACTCTCGATGGTTCACAATACTCTTCTTATCTACGTTTCACTGCCTTTTTGTGATTGCCCACAAGTGAGCTCATAATAAGATAATGATAATCGTAAGAACATATTTTTCCAAATAAAAAAGTCACTTGAAGCAGATCGCACATGCCCCAAATACATTGTCCTTAAGCTATAGACCGCTTTCCAAACAAGCTATTACGGTTATTTCCTCCTAAAACCTCCTGTATGGCACGTGTTCTTATTGCTCTGATCAATTCAAACGCCGCAGAGTCTTCGTCACCACAAAATTCATTTAGCGTATCATTAAGGATGCAAACTGATCCTGCCTTTTCTCAGACCCAATAGAAACAGGGGGGCATCAAAACTCTTCACCGAGCAGGCCACAATGGTAAACACAGGTAGACGTGAGTTATTCAGACGGTACGATTTCACATAGTTTTGAATTCATACTTTAATATTGTATGTTATAATGTGGGTTCATATACTTGATTAGTTACAGACACACAAAGTGAAATAAAAAACCCCTTAGGATATGCTCTAGCAGCGTTTAAAGACGAACATTTAAGACCGAAATGTGAGTCTTCTGACAGGATTCAGGATACTAAGAGAGAGGGGACAGAGCTTTTCAATAGAACTGAACTGGAGCCTGAGCCAGAGTCGAATTGCAGAGCAGGAGGCTGCGCACATGATCAGTTCTAAGCTTAGGAACCGTGGTGTCTAGCCAGGGTAGTATGTCCATTTATATTATATATATATATACTATAGATATATAGTCTATGCAGATACTCGATTTCGACAATTACCCAGCACAGAGACTCGTAACAGACTTTAGGCGGAGGATTTCCTTTAAACCTAAAAAGAAACAGGAGAAAATGATCCAAATGTGATTACTTGATGAGAAAAGTTCTAAACATTATGCCAGACTTTCTGAGACCAACTACAGACCTTAAAAAAGACTTATCTAGATCAATTATTTGCCAAATCGGATTTATAGGGAGAGACAAACAGTTTTTCAGTTTGCAACGTGTCTGATTGGTCGTGTCATACTTCATTACTCCCAGAGTTAACCTTAAACACCTTTAGATTGCCCTCTTGACGATCTAACTACATAAATTACATATGTCCTAACTATATAAACTTGCCAGCCAGAATGTTCCATGTAGTTTAAGTCGCTGTCTAGCGCTCTTGCCTTAGGAAAGCTTTGACCCCCAAAAGTGCAGCGAAGGCAAAACATTGCGACCTTTAGTTTGTGGTTTGGGCCGTTTAAATACTCGATACCTCTCTCTCTTCCCTAGTAGTAGCTTCAGTGTTTTGACGGCGATCTGCTAGCCATACCTCAGAGTAAATAGAGGAGATGCCAATCGTAGCAACGTAGACGGTTGTCATGACGGCTTTGCCTAGAAATAGAAATGTGATTTGTGAGAGGAGCCCTGGAGACTTCAACACAGGATTACTGAATTTGCGCGTCTGCTCGTATCCCTAACACCCCCCGACCTTTCTGGATGTTTGAGTCACAGTTTGTGAATTCGCTTCCGTAAGAACAACCGGCTCGCTTCTGTTTGATGCTTATTTCAGTGCCGTTTACAGTTGTCCATCACTATAACGTGCGATTTTTTTAGTTTCACGGATGTTTTTATATTACAATTTTGCATGTTTTTTTAACCCAGTTTGAACGCTGTATCGTGTATTCTGCCGCCCTGATTTGGCTGAGGGGACTGTAGACTTTGTGTTTCTGTGTCCTGAAATTGGCTGAGGCCGACTGTAGACTATATTGTGTTCATGTATGATCCTGATAGTGGCTGAGGGAGACTGTAGACATATTGTCGTTCTGCCGTCCTGATTGGACTTGAGCGAGACTGTAGACCATGTCCATCAGCTCTCCTCCGTGTCTCCTGTACAGGTACAGAATGTAGGTCAGACAAATTTACATAAATGGTTGGATCACAGTGTGACTCTGAAGTGCCTGCTGATGTTTGCCCAAGTTTTCTCCCCGACACAAAACCCACAATGTCGATGAAACGTTCTGCAACCGACAAAGGCACACCGACGATAGGTTTGAACTTTGAGAGAGTTTAAACAACAGAAAGAGAAATGTATGTGAGAAAATGTTAATGCCTGAGCCGTCGTTGTGTGAGAAAGTGGTATAAAAGTTCTGTGTGGAGTGGGTTTTACAGCAACAGCCAAACATATAGAATAATTGTAAAAAACTAAGCTGATTGGACTTTTCAAATCCATTTAAGGTTTGCAGTTGCACACGTTTAGTTATTGAACAGAATCCTGAAAATAAAATTCATGAGAGATAAAATTGAACTCTGAACCTGCGTAAATAAATACAACATACAAATGCATACTCAGGACACACTGGTAAAGGTTTATACTAAAGATTGTTAATAGTGTTGTTTTACCATAGTAAGATATCGTGATGAGTTTGCAAATGGAATAGTTTAAATACTTGGAGGGTTCAGTGATTAAGACAGGGCTAATAATACAATACACGACTCAGTCACAAGTTTGGACGCATTTTTCTTCTGCATCGAAACTATGAATGACACATGTGGAGTGTTGTAGTAAAGATGGTCGACAATAATTGTTTGTCGGGAACATTTTGTATAATTGAGGTAATCGTCATTTTATGACACAGGGAGCGAGTCGACAGGGGGGGGACAAGCAGAATGGCGTCTGTTGTCCAGGGACGCCTCAGTGTCTTAGGGGGCCCCAGAATTGGACCCTCTTCATATTAATTTGTATCACTAGGGGGGACCATGCGAGGGGCCTATGTCCCGGGGCCACCCTATTCCGTGAGGCCCCCCAAATTTCAGTCGCCGGCCCTGTACTCATCCATAATTTAACGCTGTCTGTTTAAAGCCTAGAATTATCACATCACCATCTATAACAATTTTAATAATTTTCGGGATACAATCGTTAATCGTCTCACAAAATTGCAGTATCAGCTGAAGGGAAAACCATCTCAGGGACGTCGTGCTACGTGAAGCTCTTAAGAGAAGGACGAGGGTTTTGAGCTCCACAAAAAGCGAAGAGAAGACACTCTTTAGGAGGATTAGTTGAGTTATTTTTTCTTTGACCCTGCATAAATTCTATAATCTCACTTCGTATTTTTGATGTCTCTGTTCGTGGACTAAAATGTATGTGAAAGTAGTAAACTTGAAGGTATCGTCCAATATTACATGAAACTGACTCTTGTAGCTTTAAGTCATGTTCTAAGCAAACTGTTAGTGCAATCAAAAAACAGACCTGGAGTTGTGTTTTGATTTCATTCACACATGTGTTGAGTAACAACAATTTATTATTAGTCTGTAACATCTCCAACTACTCAAAACGGTTTGTTTTGATTCCACTTGTGATGTCATAAAGTGGTAGTTTTTCAAGTTAACAGCAACTTTTATCTTAAGTTTTAGTAGAGATTTGGATTTGACCAACTCCAGAGGCTGAAATAAATCCAAATGATTCAATCAAAGAAATGAAGAAGTGTGCGTGAAGTTTAAAAACAACACAGCGACACAGCGGAAAACTTCCTGTATTACCACAAGATGACATCACAAGGTGGAAACAGTGTGTTTTCTCAGCCTGGGAGTGTAAATCTGCAAGTTTGTTTGTGTGAATGAAACAAAAAACAAAAAAACACACCACACTCCAGGTCTGTTTATGATGAAAAAAAACATTTAAGCCTCAAGAAAAAAGCCAGCGTTATATGTGGTCTCTGTCTAATCAAACTTTTTGCCATATTACCTCGTTTCAGTGAAGTTCGAGCGTTTAAATACTTCTGGAGAGTTTGGATGGTCCCTGAATGCTCCACAGCTGTAGCCCGAGCTGGACGCTTCCTTTCACTGTGATGTGTGTGTTTAACGGTGTTTTGCAGGGGCCGGTGGGGGTGGTGGCCGTGTCCTCCCCGGTCGTTTGCTGCCTCTGGACGCTCTCCATGGTAACCTGCATTTTAAGAAGTCTTTGGGTTGAATATTTAAGGATCGCATGCTTTCCTGTTGTTTAAGCTTGTTTGCGTTGTGTCACTTAAATTCCTCGCCGGTGAAGAAACAAACTGAGGGTGATTAAAAGTAGTTTATTAAGGTCAAAGCGCGGGGGTTTTTGTACCGAGCACTCCACGGGCCCCTCCGCACTTCACAAGAGACAGTTTTAGCTGAAAGTAAATGGGTTTAAAGCCAGCAGTCGTGTTATGCCGATTTACAAGCATAATTGTAAGCTTAAAATGCTCGCTACATAAGCTTTCTTGAAATTGCCTGTAAAACCTGGGCAACTGGGTTCCCAACAGCCTCCGTATAAAAATCACAACTTCATAATGGCCAATAATTTGTTAATAATACGGATAGACTGGATACCGTAATAGAAGAGGTGGAGGCTATGGGACTTGCAAAAGGTGTCTTTCAGGCGTTCCAGCCTCAAGTCAAAATGAAGCCATCTGCCATCGCCTCGAGGCTAGCAGTTATTATAGCGGCCTAAATTAGGAAGCCATATTTCCATCATTTGGAAGTTCCGACCATCGAGTTAGTAGCATAGCAACCAAAGAGCCAATCAGAGAAGCAGGAGAGTGGTTGAATGCTAAATCTGCCCCTTTCCTGCCGGTCACCGCAACCCCAATCGGTTTATGCCAGGAGAGTCGGACCAAACTTTGCAGCCACTGCTGAGCACTCCAAATCAAACTTGTTGCTACCGCTAGATCCTGATTTGTCTATTATTAATGTTAATATGTTGATTTACAGACACAATAGCCCGAACCCGAAATAAAAAGCTCTTTTCGATCATGTAGGCGGGTTATATGAACATTTAAGACCAAAATGACGAGTCTCTTGACAGCAGGCAGATACAGACGGAGAATGGGAACACGAGTTTTTCAATAAGAAAGTGAAATGAATGAAGCCAGAGTCGATGGAGCTTGCCGCTAGTGCTGCCCATGATCAAACTAATCACGTACTGTTGGAAAAGTGGCGGGCGTAGCTGGCCTAGCAGGTTAGCTCTGTCCATTTATCTATATTCCCGTCCCCCCCCCCCCCCCCCCATGACCCTAAAGTCCCCCCACAGTGATAAATAGTGCCCAACGGAATCATACCAGGATGTCCTGGATGATGTTTTGTTGATCCTAAAAGTCCTGAATCAGTTCATAAATATGCAAGCGAAATCTGACAGTGTCGCTTCGCCAAGTGTTTAGTTAAAGGTTAACTGGTAACATATTTATTCATGGATCGATTTATTTATTGCAATCGGGAAAGGCTGGGGGTCAACATGAAGGGGAAAGAAAATAGATTATAGCCAAAGGATCCCCACATCCATCCCCATTTGTATCTCATAGCGTGGCTCAATTTTTGGTTGAGCGCCACAAAGTTTTATTGTTCAAAATTAAAATTGCACATGTACACTAATTTACATAGTCCCCCATTAAAAAGGAATTGTAACTAATATTTTGCAGTTTCAGAGTTTTATTTTAATTTAAGTTTTACGGCCCTCTTTTTTTTGAGATTATAAATATGAGTTTTGTGGATTTTATAGTATAGAAAATTTCATTGTTCACCAATTTGACATTCTTTAAAAAATGTAAAAAATGATATTTATGCTATTGTATATTCGCTATGTTTTGACATTTTTTCTCACTTTCATTTGACGCTCGTAAACCTTTCCCGTACGCGAGGTTGTTGTTTGCGTCGTTCTGTGATTGCCATACGTCTGGTTCGTACTGTTCCGTTGATCTGCTTCTAGATCCCACCATTAGAGCGTCTAATTATGATGTTATTATTGAAATTGAAACACTTAAGAATTTGTACAAGCGAAACTAGTGAAGCTCTGTGGATCCTTTTCACTGTTCTTCCTTTCTCCACAAGCGCGAAACAAAATCCATCGTTTTGCTCCGCCGGATGCCCTCCAAGCCTCCTCCGGTTCTCTTCAGTTGTTCCTTTCTGCACAATTTTTAAGACATAATCAACTTTTTTTAATGATCAGTTACATTCAAACGACCCTCAAACGACTTTCGCATATTCCTGATTACAACTTTACTAAAAATAATAATACTGCAAATAAAACCGGACTCTGCACGAGATACGCTGAGAACTGGAACCATCCACGATCATTTCTGTTTAATTAGAGTTTCATAGGGTTTATTACACAGTGTCGTCTTCTCCATAAGACTTTGCTCTTTTAATGAGCGGGGGAATAAATAGCCACTGGCCTGATGGCCTCCACCGCTTAGCTGGTTGGTGCAGCGTTATCTGTGGGTGTTATCGATTGTGAAGTGCTGACCTGTGCCGTTCTGTGCGAGACTGGTATCGTTTGTGTTATGTGCTCAGAAATTTATAGCGATGATTGTTTGGCCTGAGGCCAGAGCCCAGCATTAATGCTGCCCCTGAAATGACCCGACCTGTATATGACAAATCCCAGCCCAGAATGTGGCCCGTGCATGCTAGAACAAGGTGGCCGAAGGGTGACGAGGCGTACGGAACCGAGGTCACGTCCACGCTGATTATATTAAAAGATCCTTTATTACAGAGGCGGGAGCATAGACTGGTAAAGAGAGCTCCAAATGAAGCATCGTCGAGGCTGGAGCGGTTATCAGTGGTCGGTTATTAATGTTCATATCTTGATTTACAGACACAACAGCAAAATACAAACCCCCAGGATCATGTTAGAGGGTAATACTACGAACATTTAGGACCCAAAAATGAAGAGTCTGACAGCAGCAGTTACAGAGAGAGAAGGGCCCACGGTTTTTCAATAGAACGTGAATCGGAGCCAGTTGTTGCCCACGAATAACCCCTTTCAGTCACATGCAGCTAAACAGAACACCATTTTGAGCCTGGATTTAAACATTGTGAAAGTTGAGGCCTGTGGTCACAACAGTCGGCGAAGAATGTTCTGTCATGCTGCACAAAACTGGAAACGCTGAACATGTTTAGTCCTGGTTTAGTCCGGGTTTAGGTCCTGGTCTAGTCTGGTTGTAGTCTGGTTTAGTCATGGTCTAGTCCTGGTTTAGTCATGGTCCAGTTCCTGGGTTTATCCTGGTTTAGTCATGGTTTAGTCCTGGTTGAGTACTGGTCTAGTCCTGGTCCTAGTCCTGGTCTAGTCCTGGTCTAGATCCTGGTCTGGTCCCTGGTTTGGTCCTGGTTTGGGTCCTGGTTGGTCTGGTTGTCCTAGGTCTGGTCCTGGTTGGTCCTGGTCTGGTCCTGGTCTGGTCCTGGTCTGGTCCTGGTTTGGGTCCTGGTTGGTCCTGGTCTGGTCCTGGTCTGGTCCTGAGTCTGGTCCTGGTTCGGTCCTGGTCTGGTCCTGGTTCGGTCCTGTCGGTTCTGGTCCAGTCGTGGTTCAGTCGTGGTTCAGTCATGGTCAGTCTCGGTTTAGTCCCCGGTTAGTCCCCGGTTAGTCCTGGTTCAGTCCTCAGAGTGTGAGATTGGTTCTTGTGCTCTCTCACATTTGGGACGATTGTTCTTTGGTTCATGGATGAGACTTGTTTCACACTGAGCTGCTTTAAAGTCTCTGAGCCCAAGGAGCCAGAGACAACAGGACACATGTGTGAAGGTACTTCCTGGTTCTAGACCTGAGCACAGGACACATGTGTGAAGTACTTCCTGGTTCTAGACCTGACACAGACACATGTGTGAATCGTACTTCACTGGTTCTAGTCAGACCTGAGCCAGCAGTTCGTTTCTATCTGGATGTACTGTTCTGTCTTAAGTCTCGTTTGGAGAGGCCAGTGAGCAGGACGTTACAGTCGTCTAACCTCCTGGCAGACAAAGGCAGGATAAGTCTCTTTTAGACAGTTTACCTTTGATTTTTGACATGTTTTTAGATGGTAAAAAGTGCTGCAGATGTTATTGATTTGATGTGGCTGTTTAAACGTCCAAGTCTGAGTCCATCATATTACCTCTAGATTTCTTGCCTGATTTGAAGGTTTTAAAGAGAGAGACTGGAGGTGGAGGACACTTTCTCTGTGTTTTTGTATTACAGAAGCTGCTTTTGCATAATGACTTATGAGTTCAAAGAAACAGGAAGAGTCCAATCGTCTTTCAGGCCCGGAGGCGACAAATCTAGCCTTTTCATTTTCTCTCCTCCCTGTGCGATTTGTCGATACAGTCTGGACCGATGCCCACTACTATTGATTACCAGAACAAGCGCGCTGGAAATAATGGCACCATTTTGAACGTGTCGGACTCGTCGCATAAAAACATCATTTTAAGTCACGCTCACTTTGCAGATTTACACGCAACCATTGCTCAAGATTTTGTATTATTATTCCTAGATTAATTCGTTGTCGCTCAAGTGGATCTGCTTCAGGCGTCTTAAAAGCGCCGCAGGTGTAACACGACCCTCCCCAGACTGTTCGGGTCACGTCGGAGCAGTTTGGGCCTCACGAGAGGTGCAGGGACCTTCGCTCTGAGCCCCTCTCCCTCCACACAAGTACACCACGGAGCGGAGAGATAATATATAGTGATGGGGGAGGCTCCTTTGGACAGATTTATGGAGGGTGGTGGGTCTGAAGATGGATCAGGTGATGGAGCAGAAACCGGAGGCGTGGTCAGAGTTGTTTATGAACCGAGGAAGTCACGTGACCAGCGGCAGTGAGAGTGAGGGAGGGAATGTCGGGTTTGAAGTAAAAAAAAAAAAAATGGGACGAGTGGTGGATGAAGTTCTCAGTTTTGTTGCTCAATTTAAAGTACAGATACAAAGGTAAAAGTAAAAGTAAAATCACATGAAAAAATCGATTTAAGTAAAAGTATTTAAGTTTAACAAATGAAACACTTGTGTGAAATACTTTTACTTTTTAAGTGTAAATGTGTTACTTTGATTCAAAAATGACACATATTTTGGTCACAGTAACGATATGAATCAATGCCTTCACTTCTTTTGTGATTTTTTTTTTTCCCTAAGCCAAAGCTTGAACTCAAAAAACTTTAGATGACTTTTAGACTTTTAGATGTTTCCACAAACATGGTCAAAATAACTCCTCAAATCATATGAAAAGTACTTTTTACTTTTCAGTCCTGGTCAAACAACGTAGTGAAGTAGAAAGTACAAATACTGCTCTCAAATGTACTGAAGTTAAAGTAAAAGTACCACTGTGAAATGTACTTAAGTAAAGTACAGATACCTCAGAAGTCGGCTCAAATGCGGGACTTTACCTTCCGCTGGTGTTTAAATGTGTAAACTCAGAGCTGGAGTCGTTTTCGTGAGTCGTTTTCGTGAGTCGTTTTGTGAGTCGTTTTCGTATCGATGGAGTTTTCTTGGACAGAGTGAATCTGGAGTCACACAGACGCAGACTGACACTTCCTCTTTTCACTCATAAAAGACAATTTAAGTCAATTTGCCTCTTCTTTCCCTCCTGGGCGTCGGACCCTCCCTCGCGGCTGAATGCAGCTGCTCTGAAGTCCAGTACTTTACTACTTGTACTTTGTTTCCTTCCACGACTGGATGTGGACACTAAACAATAATATCGTTTATCGTGATCAAAAGCCCGGACAATAATCGTTTGTGGGACAAAGATCATAGTGCAGAGAAATCGACTCCTTTTATTAAGACACAGAATATCGGGTTCATAGTGAAGAGTAAAAAAATAAATAAAATAAATAATAATAATACCTTACACTTGTAATGTGCTTTACAGGCCAAAGGTCAAAGGTCAAAGCCTCTCAAAGCTCCACACTATAGTCATTATTCATTCACTTCCACATTTGGTGATGGTAAGTTACTATTGAAGCCACAGCTGCCCCAACGCTCAAACCACTGAGCCACTGACGCCCCCCCAAAAAATAAAAAGTAAAATCCATTGCACGTTATAATGTGCACAAACACGAGCGCCAGTGTCTTGTTTTCACTTATAACAAAGTACAGAACGTTCTTTCTTTCTTTATCTATCAGGGACCATGTACAAATTCATGAATCTTACAAAAGAAAAGATGATTTGTACCAGATTTAGCTCCTGTGATGCTGTCCATGTGCAGATCCCTGGGCAGGTGAACACACATTAAAATGCACATTTCATTACAATTACATTATTAGACTCTTTAGCAGTAAAATACAATAAAATGTCCCCACTATAGCAGCTGTTTGAACATGGAACCTATTCATATAATATTCAAATAAGACAAAATGAGAGAATGCTGAGCGTGCAGGTTTGATTGTAAATTGATAGATGTAATTGAATGTAACCTGTAATCTGCCCGGCGACTGCAGATAGAAACGAGCTTTAGCTAAATCTGGTGTCTCTTCTTTTATGAGATTAATGTGTTTGGACATGGTTCCTGTTAAAATAAACCAGTAAAGTGAAGTAAACTAAACAAATTATAACTATTCATGTCCATAACTGTCAGCAACTTTAATAATAGTCCTGATATAATTGTTAATCGTTATTATTTTGGCCGTAAATTTGCATATCGTCCCGGGTCTAATCACGAGAGCGCAGCCCGTGTCCGCATGACCTTGTGGATTTATTTGGGTTTCGCTGTGATGAAGTGTTTCCTCAAACTCCGCAGATGCCCTTGGTTTTATCGAGTTATAATCAGACGGGAGAAATGTGCCCAAGTTCTACGTTTCAAAAATGAATTAGGGGCAAAGAGGCAAAGTATTTTATAACGCACAGCTCATAATTCTGTTTCAAAATGATGAGTTCAGTCGGGCTGTCACGATAACGAATGTGGAACTACGATCAGGGGCGGCGCCAGATGTTTTTGGTTGGAGTAGCTACAGGGGGGCTAAGGTTTTCAATAGGGGGGCTCACTTATTGTTAATATTGAGGGTTTTAACTGTGGAACCCCCTAAAAAACCAGTTTAAACGCAGTTAGTGCCTGTTGCAACCACTTTAACATGGATTTTTTTTTTAATTATAGTCTCATTTGCACTGTTATTTTGATGTTGTTGTTACATATATCTACCTCTAGACCATTTTCTTTTAAAACATATCTTTTTTTAACTTTTATATTATGATTATTCAGTGTTTTATGCTGCATTTATCACCAAAAAAAGTTCCTAGTTTGTGAGTTGTGTTCACTGACAATGACAATAAAAGTCTTCTGATTCATTTTGAAGACTCTGTAGTCGCCATTTGCACATTTTTAGTCGAAATTTCAGTGGATGTGCTCTGAAATCGGGGTGAAAAATCTTGGGAAAGCTGTGAGGGACCGTCGACTGTTCTAGGGGAGGCTAGGGCCCCTCAAGCCCCCTCTGGCACTGCCCCTGTTCACATCGTCTTTTATAGTTTTAATAGGTAAAACGATCTACTGTTATGTTCTACCTTTTTTCTGTTATATCACGTATGTTAATCACGACTTTACATTTTTGTATATCCATAACAGTTGTAATCATAGTAATATTGATCTATTTTTTAGTTTTTTTTTATTAAATTGTATCCTTATTTATACAGAGACAGCCCAATGAGAGCACTCAGACTTTTAAAATAATAGAACAATACAAAAAAAGAAACAAAAACACGACTAAAAAACAAACATTTAAATATTAAAAAACAGATGTGATTATAAATGTTTATCTCCACATTATTACAAATTAATTAATTAATTTTATTTTGGTGTTTCCTTTTTTTTTTTTTTTTTTTTTTTTTTTTAATGGATAAAACAAAACATTTTATTTATTAATTACAACCAACAAAAGGATTAGGCTGAAGCTACGTAGTTATATAAGAGCATCCTGAACAACACATAACTTGTTCATGTTTTAATCTTTTTTTGAATTTAGACAGAGTTTTAATGAACTTAAATTCATCATCAGGCTTTTATTCCTCAAACAGACACGTCTTTATCACATTACTTTTTATTTTATTAGATTCAAACTGAAGGAAACCGCTTAAGTTTTAGCGACCACGTCTTAATTTAAAAAGAAAAACTGAATTCTTACAGAACAACACAAAACAGAATTGTCAAAAAAAATGCCTGCACAACATTTCTGAACCCAGAATCCGACTGTTTTTCAGATTCTGGGTTGCAGTAGGTAAATATAGAGCTGTGGGTGGAGATAGGGGGCAGGTGAAATTTGAGATTTTCTGAGCTCTCAAGTCTCAAATGCAGAGTCGTACAACCTTATGCAAACATAACATAACTCTGAGTAAGATCAAGCAAAGAGAAACCACATTATAACACGGTTTACAGCTCATAAAAGTGAACTTTGCGTTGCTCTAAGTGAATTCAGAAAAAGAAATCAATCCAGCACGACTTTAAAATCAACTGTCAGATAAAAATGTAAGTGCAAGTGCAAATATATACCCAGGATTGTCTCGAACATTCTTGATAAGGGAGCGGCTTCGGACGCTTTTGATGCAGCTACAACTGTTTGGAATTTTAACGAGGGATGCAATGATCCAGCTTTTTTAGAGCCGATACTGATACCGATACTGTAGCGTAGAGATCGACTGCTGTGGGTTTTTCCATGACCGATACTGATACAGATTTAGCATTCAGAGAAAACAATGGCTCAAAAGATCTGCCCATATTTTTGAGCTGATATGTTTGGCCGATTTTGATTATTTTCCACAAATTCTGTCCTTTTTTTTTTTTTTACTACTAACCAAAAACAGAGCTGTGTAGTCACGTTTTGTGCCGTTATCTCTTTGCGCTAAAGTGTTAATATGAAGCTTTATGTGGACTTTTTAGGCAGCAGGTCGGGCAAAACTAAATATCGGCCTGTGCTTGAGATTTACGACCGATAGTTGATACGCTAAAAAGTGCAAATATCGGCCAATTAATGTATCAGCCAGTCGATAAATCAGTATGTCTCTGCTGTAGCTTTAATACCTGAGACTGAAAACAGCATTTATCTCCTTTTTAAACAGAAATAGAATAAGCAAAAATCTGATCCAAATGTGTTATTTCTTCATATTATCTCTGAAGTACCTGCAGAACAATGTATGTATAATGTATGTATAAAATAAAAAATCAAACATTAAAGAAGCCATTGGTGGTGAAAACGGGCACGAAACACTCCAAAAAACACAACTTTGAGAGGCTAAAAGAGAAAGAAAAAAAACAACTATAACATGTTAAAAAGCTTTGAAAAAAGTCAATTTTGCAGAATCTGCTGGTTCAAGAGGCTTTTTTGGCGAATTATGCCCCGTAAATAGTCTTATCTTATCGATTTAAATGTCCATCCAGGATATCGTCTGTTTGGATTTGGATAGTATCGATATTTGGAAGCCGATATCCGATCCAGCAAACGTTTCAGCACAAGAGCCGATTTCTGATGCCAGTATTCAATCGGTGCGTCCCTAATTTGAACTATAATGAGTAAACTCCTCGTCTCTTTCTACAAACCAACGTCGTACGGTTGAACGAGCATTAGCATTAGCATTATGTTCCTTGCCAAGAACCTCACTGGTGGGATGCAAGTGTTGACATGTGATGCAACGCTGGACGATCTCTGTCTCCGTCTGAGACTAAAGAGAAAAACCTACACAGAGAATCGTCATTATCATATGAAAGGCTGTCAGAGGGAATGTATGGCACCGACGAACAGGGGGGAGCCGCAAACTGTGTGTACACAACAGAGCGCTGTGTGCAGACGAGAAAAACCACCGTGTTTCGCACTTATCCAGAGAAGAGGAATCCACAACGAAAAAACGCAAGGCCTCTGGGAAAGAACAAGACAGTTTGTTGGATTCAGTCAGAAGTTTTTGATCATGAATGGAGCTGGGTGGAGGCCGATTTATAGAGTTGTATAACCCAGATATTTCTTGATACTAAAGCTAGGTAGATGCTAACGTGAACCCGGAACAGATATCTTGGGAAAAAATCTGATAGAATACATTATAACCTGTAAAAAAAACATATGGAACTAGTACAATTCAAAGGTTAAAACTGTCAACGGGACAAAAGTGCTGCTCAACCAAGCCGCTTCTTCAGTTCTGAATACGGAGCTAGTAGAAAAACGACCATTCATCTATTGCTGTTTCTGATGACATCATATGTATAGGCCAATAATATAATAATACAGATGGCGGCAGCTAAAATGAATTTTGAAATTTGTTAAAATGCTGATTTCTGTTGTAATTCAGTGAGTTCTTGGGTCTAGTCGCATAGAAACGATCAGGTTCAGTATGTGTGAATTTACATTTAGTCCATCCATCCATTTTCTTCCTCTTATCCCAGCCCTGGATTTCAGTTTTCAAAAGTTAATGCTACTTTTATCGTCATAACGACATCGAAATTGGCTTAAGACTCAATCAAGACTCAAGTTTATATGTCTTAGTATCAAAATAAAACCAAATAAAACTAGAAATCGTGATAACACTCCTCCCGATCCAGCTCAAATCCAAGCTCAATTCAATTCCAATGTGTTTTTTTTTTCTATTTTAGCCCCTTAGATAAACGCTACCTTCCCTAAGTTGCTATTTCTTCGCCCTTTTCACCTCTGCACATGTGCACGCTCGCTCCACGTCTCCTTGACCATCTGTTCAGGTCACGGCTGGGATTCCATCGAACATTCTGAGTCATTTTCTACAGAACCTCATCCCACGAGCCGTCGCCGTGGCCCATTGGCAAGTTCAATTGACTTTTCTCAACATTGACCCAGATTTACTGTTAGCAATGAGGCGTTGAAAAGTATTGCTATCCGCTTGACACATATCCAAGTATTTCTGTCCCTTTTGTTCAAGTGCATAGGTGTAAGACGTAATCCCAAACTAAACAGCCGGCAGGAATCAACACGAACTTTCAGTGATATCGTAATGTTTCTTTGCCAAACATCATTTGAATAGTTACAGGCCCATTCAGCGCTTGTGTGCCCTGCTCGTTCTTATCTTTGTCATTTGTCTTCTGGTAAATTCTCTACCTCGTTCGCCTCACCTTTCACATGACTCAAGAGAAATGTTCGTGTTTCGATAAAGGTGTAATGTTTGTTCAGTATTCTAAATATGAAAAAATGGGCCTATTCTAGTATCCATCCCTCCATCCATCCATTTTCTTCCACTTATCTGGGGCTGGGTCGCAGGGGCAGCAGTCTAAACAGGGGCTCACAGACTCCCCTCACCCAAGACACTTCCTCCAGCTCACTTGTAGTAGTCTGCTGAATCAAACTTATGACAATCTATCAGAAATGTGGTAAAAAAGCGCATGCTAACGTCTGGGTTAACGCTCACCCCAAAACAGGTTGAATATTGCCCTTGTTTAGATCTGTTGCTTCCACACACTGCATAAAGAAGTGAATAAAATGAGTATGACATCACCCACAGCGTTCAGCTCCAGTAAAATGAAGCGTGTTGCGGCTAGCAGTTATAGCGGCGAATTTGGAGCCGAGTTTCATATTTAGAATTCCGACCTCGAGTATCATAGCAACCAAACAGCCAATCAGGAGCAAGGTTGTTGAAGGTACACAACCCTTCCTGTCCACACCACTGGTTTTTGCAGGACGCTGTCAATCAAACTTGTTGCTAACGCTAGCGGGAGTGACCTCGGGGAAAGAAGGCGCCTGATTTGTCTGTTATTAATGTTCAGATCTTGATTTACAGACACAATAGTGAAATAAAAAAACCCCAGGATCATGTAGAGCGAGTTTAATATGAACATTTAAGACCAAAATGATGAGTCTGACAGCAGCAGGTACAGTTTTTCAATAAAAAGTGAATTGGAGCCAGAATCGATGGAGCCGGAAGCACGCCCACGCTCACTTCCTGTTTGGAACGCGGCGGCTAGCAGGTTAGCTATGTCCATTTATATAAAGTCTATGTCTATGGTTTAGATCTACATTTTTTTAAGAATATCGACCAAACCGAGAGTAGTACCACAAGTTGTAAACCAGATCTGTAACAAAACCAGATTATTTCAAAGGGCAACGGAAGGAGTAAAGAAAGACTAAAGTAGTTCTATAAATGAAGGACAACGGAAAGGCCAGAGGTGAGATGAATAGACTCTAAGTGGACCCATCCTGTTGTACTTCGTGAACGAGTCAGGTCTTTGAACGGCTCCTTAACGTGAACGGGGGGAACCGGATCTCATCTAGTTTTAATGTATTTTTATCCTGATTAAGACTAAATCAACACAAGAATCATCTCAGAAGCAGAGCAAACGACACCAGTGTGAGCCACAAAAAAACATATGGCTTCGTAATAACAGTTATTATTGTAGTGAAATATTTAAATTATTCATAATTCGAAAGAGTAAACACACACTTCCACTTTCAGTTTGAACTATTTTAACTGATCTGAGCCTCGGTTTTGTTTCTCTCTGTGATTATTTTGTTGTTAAAATGAGTTCTCACATTGGCGTCTGTCATATAAATATAAAAAGAGCCAGTTTTTTGAACGGCTCTTCGAAATGAATGGACTTTAAAGATTCAGATCCCATAAAAGAGCCAAAAGTCCCATCACTAACTTGACATCAGCTCCTTGGTTTAACTTAAACATTTTACCAACATAGATTTATAACAATCCGTCCCCATAATTAATCTCAGGGCATGTTAATACAAGATTGAGCCAGGAATCATTTGACTGACTTGAATCTGGCTCCTCTCGTACATTCTCATGACTTTTTTCGTTTCTTTGGAGAGTGTGATGTGTGACAGAGAGGCAGACGGCAGGAAAGCTGTAAATTTGGAAAAGCGTGCTCTGGAATGCGCCTCGTGTCAGAACTTGCGTCTCGTTCGGGTTATGAAAGACCCCAGAACGACAAAAGGCATGCGGACAGCACGTCTCGCGTTACCTGCCCACACGAGCGTCGGTGGCACAGTTAGCACTTTTTACAAATCTGTTTACCGGCGGAAAGCGAAAGTGTTTGGCGAAGAAAACGATCTAAATGTGACCGCTGTGTGAGCGCGAAAACGTCTAACCACATGGAGAAAGTGTGTGCTGCCTGTTTTACCACATTAAGACTTCACTTTACTTTTCCAGATACCCATGAGCCTTTGCTATTAAACTCAAACAGAGCAGTATTGTAATGCCTGAATTGAGCTGTAGGGGCTCTGTACGCTCTTTGTACTAGTCCCAGACTGGAGAAATGTAGAACAATACACTAGAAATGGAGTTTTTTAGTTATAATCCTAATGCAATACAGTTATTTTGCATTATGCTGATTTATTTGGACGTGTCGTTTTACTTATTTCACTAGAAATATCTAAAAATACCTTGAAATTACCATTTTGAATTGTAAAATACTACTAATAACTATGGACAGGTTTAACGTTATACTGTGGAAACCATTTAGGAAAAGCAGTTTTATCTCCATGGAGACGAGCAGGTGGTGGAACGTCCGCTTAAGATGTGGTCCAAAAAACTGGTAAAATCTCTCTCTTGTTTTTTTTTTACAAATTGACTCCGGTCCCATCGTCCTCTATCGTGTCTCAATCTCAGTCAAACGTGATCGTCCAATCAGATCCGTTTATTCCAGTGACACATGAAAACAAAGGAGCTCATTGGTTGCTTATTTAATTTACAAGTAAAATAACATTTCTCTCACCTCAGATTAACAGAGTTTCGGCTTCGGTCATAAATTCTGCAGAACTCCTCCATGTTTTTCAGCCCCATGTGATATTTTTGTCCTTTATTTTGAGCCATTCTTGTCCCTGATTGGCTAATCCACCTGTCAATCACGTTCATTTGAAACCAGGGAGATTCACTGGTGTTTTCTGGATCTCAGGGAAGATGTCCGTCACTATATTGCGGTTCACCTTTTGTGGTCTCGCTGTTTTCGTGGATATTTTAGTGCTATTTTGCATGCTTTTTTTTTTTTTGGTTCTGCATCATTGAACGTTCATTGTGTTCTGCGTTCTGATTGGCTGAGGGACTGTAGACCCATTATCCATCAGTCTCCTCCATGTCTCCTGTACAGTACAGAATGTGTCAGACAAATTTACATTAATGTTGGATCGCAGTGTGACTCTGAAGTGCTGTGTACTTAGAAGTTTTTCCCCCGACAAAACCCACAATGTCGATGAAATGTTCCGTACCGACGAAGGTTTGAACTTTGAGAGAGTTTAAACAAGAGAGAATGTGAGAAAATGTTAATGCCTGTGTGAGAAAAGTGTATAAAGTGTGTGGTGAGAGGTTTTACAGCCAAGAAACATACAGAATAAATGTAAAAAAATATAAAGCTGATACTTCATGGATTTCACCCTATCGCGGGTTATTTTTTAGAATGTAACCTCCGCCATAAACGATAGATCAAGATTTTTTTTATCAATAAGCCAGTGTCGAAGTTCTTTTTTGATCGTAATGAAATCTTCTCATGATGTGTGAAGACAGGAGATGGAAGATTTGCCCAAAGGGAAACCCCCAAAGACAGAACAGATGCAGACGATAAAATATCTCACTTTACCGAACCTCTGAGATAAAAATCAGACACTCAATTCCCGCTTGAAGCTTGAATCATCTGAAAAAATCCCACAGTGACAAAAGTTGAAGCCTGCTCAGTCGCGGTTGAGGCTCAGTTTTATGTGTTTTGGGGACGCAGAACTTGGCAGGAGCTTTTGAAAGTCAAACAGTTGCTTTGTGGAGTTAATAAAGTTGGTGGTGCCCGAGGCTTCGGCAGCACAGAGCGGAGCAGGAGTCATTCCCCGGTGGATTCTTTCGCTCTGAGGATCCCTGTGTTTGCTGCTTTCAGGCCTGAAACCAACCAAGCAGAGCACTGGTCTCAAAGTACTCAGCAGAGGTTACGCAACGCCAGCCATGAGATTTTTGATTCTGTGAGATGTTCAGAAAGAGACGTGAGATTATCAGGGTTTATACTGGGTTTTGGTCATATTTTCTTTAATAAAACTGAATAACATGATGTAGAACACAAAAAAGGCAACTCAAAAGCAAAATTTAAACTGAAAAAACTCAAAACGGTGAAGAGAAATATAAAACCAAAACTATGCCACGGCTTGGACCACAGCCCCCTCCCACCACTCAGCCTTCCCATCATCCTTTGCATGTGTTATTAATGTTGTCTCACTGTGTCTTTATGCAGTAGTTTAAGGTAATGAAGTACAAAAGGTCAATAAAGGTCAATACTTAAGTAAAGTACAGTACCTCAAAAGTTCTACTTAGTATGTTTAAAACCGGGTGATACTTTTTACTTTTAGGTCAGTACATTTGAGAGCAGTATCTGTACTTTCTACTCCACTACATTTTTGAATAGGACTGAAAAGTAAAAATAATAATGCCTTACACTTGTTATGTGCTTTACAGGTTGTCAAAGAGCTACACTATAGTCACCCCAAAAAAAAGTACTTTTCATGTGATTCGCTATATCCCGACTAATGTTTTGGAGCTAACAAAAATAAATACATCATTTACTTCACAATTTTTTTCAATGTAAAGTGAATGGAGCCAGAGTTGATGAAGCCGTAGGTGCGCTCCTGATCACTTTTCATTTATATAACAGTCTGTGGTTTCAACTTTAGCTGAAAGTCATTAGTTTAGTTTGTGTTTATTTGAAGGGACAGTGAACTGAGACTTTTAATCTCATAAAAACAGAGATGTTCTAGACCAGATTATAACGAAAAGAGCTGTTTCCCATCTGCAGGTCCTGATTTACACAAATACATTATACACACAATTCACACACACTGACACACACACACACACAGACACCACACCACACACACACACACATGCACAGACTCTCACATTTACACCACACACACGCACAGACTCACACATTACCACACACACACCACACACATGCACAGACTCACACATTTACACACACAAACTATGCGACAGACTCACACATTTCACACACACACACACACCCACACACAGACTCACACATTTACACACACACACACACTCTCACACACACACACAGACACAAACCTTTACAAACAACACAAACACCACTCTCTACACACACACACAGACTCACACATTTACACACCACACACACACACACTCTCTACACATGGCACACACACACCACACACACATGCACAGACATACACTCTCACATTTACACACACACGCACTTACACCCACCACAACAACACATACACACACTCCTACACACATACGTACACACATATGTATCTGCACAACACACAACACACACATTTACACACTCAACACCACATTTACACACACCACCACACACCAGAAACACTACAACAGCACACACACATGTACGGCACTGCACTTACACACACATAGGTATCGCACCACACATGCACAGTTACACACATTAACAAAGTAAAGCATTAAGTCTTCACAAAAATCATGAGTTTCTTATGAAGTACATATTAACCTGACATTTCTACATGTCACTGTTCCCTCAGTTCAGAGACAAAAACACACCTCAGCGACTCGTTCTGCAGAGTGTGGCGCTGCCACGCTCATTATCAGTGTGTTATAACTGTTGAATCGTAGACGCTGGGCTCCGGTTTCAAGGTGAGAAAGTCCGAGGTTGTCATGAGCGCGTGCAGAGGGGCCCCGATCAAAACACTTTCAACACACGAGCCTCCGGTGCATGTTTTGAGCAGGCACCCTGCCCTCCGCCGGTACCTATCTGCTGTCGCTCACCACACACACGCTTCTCCTCCTCCTGTTTTCAGGTTAACAGAACATTTGAGAATATTTGACAGCTGTTTTCAGTGGTGGAACGTACAAAGTACAAATAGTATAGTACTGTACTGAAGTAAGTAGTAAGTAAGTCGAAAAATTTTTAGGTATGTTGTACTTACTTAAGCACAGATCCACAGCGGGTCATGGGCAAATATCTATAGATTGTATATATAAATGGACATAGCTAACCTGCTAGCTGCTCGACTCTGGCTCCAATTCACTTTCTATTGAAAACAAGCTGTGTCCCCTCTCTCTGTACTGCTGCTGTCATCAGACTCGTCATTTTGGTCTTAAATGTTCGTATTACTCTCTCTACAATGATCCTGAGGTTTTTTATTCATTGTTTTGTCTGTAAATCAAGATATGAACATTAATAAGAGACAAAATCAGTCGCCTTCTTTCCCTTTCTGCTAGCGTTTAGCAACAGGTTGATTGAGAATATTCTGTAAATCAAACCTGTTGCTCCCTGCCAAAATAGCGCGCTGCGAGTGGAAAAAAACGGTGTTACTTCAAACAACCTCGCTCTGGATGGCTCTTTGGTTGCTATGATACTTTGTGGTTGGCTCTAAATTAGCCGCTATAATCTACTAGCCTCGCCATTAGCTTCATTTGACTGAACGCTGTGGGTGACGTCACACTCCCTCAGTCCACTTCTTTATACAGTCCATGGCGGGTACTAGTCTCTGTCATTTTTCAATATAAAACGAGCTTAAAGGCAAACATTTGAATGAAAAAGTCGTGTTTTTTACCTCGAAAGCCCCACATCATCATCGTTCGTGTTTATATTTGCGTATATGTCCACGGGCTGCACTTACCACGAGCCCCTCCCCCCGTCTTTTCAAGTCAGTATTTTCACAGCTGTACAACCCGCCGCCTCCTCTTTGTTGCTGGATGGAAAATCGTGTGCGTATATATCTTTTGTGCTGTCGTCTTACAATTCGAAGCCCCCCCCTCATGCTAATCCAGTGGAGGCTGGTTAAAAGGATGCTCCAGGCTGGGTTTACTAGGTCATAAACATCAAACCGGTTCATCAAATTGGTTCGCTAATGTGAAATGGGTCAACACATGGTGTGGTTGTTTTCATTATTATAGAGGAAGTACTTTATATTTACATTATAACAGCGTCGGGTGCTGTGGTTTCTTGACACAGATTTTTTATAAGTGGATAAACAAAAAGATAATTGACTTGATTTCACATTGCAATGATTGATTTTCCATTTCTGAGTTGATTTTTGAAAAGATTATCCGTGTTTTACCAATGTTTATACTTTGTTTTTTTCCAAGTAAAATGTCCACATCTGCCATTTAGGTTGTGAAATTTTGATTTAAACTTATTTAAAATGTATGGAATTTGTTTTTAAACCCTTGGCAGATCATTTACTTCAATATTAGCTTGAAACTAAATCTAAGCTTGTCAAAACTTTTCAAATTAATAATATTCCTGGGTAATTTTCACATAATTACATCTGTCATGACATTTAAAGAGCTCATATTACGCTATTTTTCTGATCTGTTTTAATGTTGTTTTTTCCTCATCAACAAAAAGACCTGAGTTCTGTTTTGTTGCTAGGAGTTCTTCTTCAGTCTCCAGCAAACACTCTGTTCCACCTTGTGATGTCATCATGTGGTAATACAGGAAGTGCATCCACTGTTTTTTTTTTTTAAACTCCTTAGACCTTCACTAGAATCAGTTGGATCATTTTTAGCCTTGGAATTGCACAATTTCTACTAAACTCAAGGTAAAAGTTGGCTGTTAACATCCAAAACTACCACTTCATGACATCACAAGGTGGACTCAAACATGGCGTGAATGAAACAAACACAACTCCAGGTCCGTTTTTGACGAGTTAACAGCATTATAACATGGTTTAAAACCTCACAAGAGTCCGTTTGCGTAATCTAGGACCTTAAAACGTTTTATATTTACCATTTTTTTTGCTACTTCCAGCCTTTATAGAGAACATCCAGCCCCCCTCCTGCGGCTAACGGCCGCAGAGGGGACCACAGAGACGTCGGGATGGAGGCCGCCGCTCAACACCATCACGTGTCCCAAGAAAGCGCAACTGGACTGCAGCAGAGTTCACTGGGAAAAGAGCCATCTCAACAAGGATGAGACGCAAGGAATCATGGGAGCTGAGGAGGAGGGGTGGTCATGTCCATGTACGCCCCTCCCCCAGTCCGTCTCTGACCACCTGAAGAACACAGGTCCACGGCGGTCACGGCCCGCCCGGCTGACTCCTGCCCGGCAGGTAACGCTCTGCTGGGATTTTTTAGTGTTATAATTTATGATGATATCCTCTTTATGCCTTTTAGGAGTTGTATACAGTATGAGAAAGTTTAATAATCTGAAAGGTTTGGGTAGTTCTTCTGCAGTAATCCAAACTCAAATCGAAGATCCAGTCGTTTTAAAATTGACCGTGATAAACCTTGGCCGTTCGAGGAAACATTGAATGATTTATGTTGAATGATGCCAAGTTTTAAAATTCTGTCTTAATTATGTGAATAAAAACAAGATTCAACCATGCGTGAGTCCATAGACTGTGTAAAGAAGTGGACTAGGATGAGCACTGACGTCCTCCCGATTCAGCTCCAAATGAGCTCATCGAGGTTAGAGCATTTACAACCAGCTGCCCATTTTGAAGTTGCATATATCAGTGTAGACTTCTCTTCCTATAATTGACTGCACCGCGAGTACCCATAGCAACCAAATCAGACAATCCAGAGCGAGAGCACTGAAGGGGAGCCGGCACTTAGCAAACACTGTCAATCAAACCTGTTTGCTAACGCTAGCGGAGTGGCCTCGGGATGAAAGAAGGCGTCTGATTTGTCTGTTATTAATGTTCATATCTTGACTTATGGACATCATGGTGAAACATATGTGTCATTTTGGCTGTCTTTAAGTTGGGCGTGTACATGAGAAATCGAAGGGCGCAGTAGCGAATGAAAGTGGAGCGCACATGTGTCTGACTGCATGCGGGTTTACTCTCTCTCTTTCTGCCTGCGCCCACTTCGGTTTTTTTTCTTCAGCGGAAATACGTAATCAAAACCAAAGACTTGAACAGACGATCACAGATTTACCGAGGTTGAGCGTGGGATCTCTCCTTCACCTGTGTTTCTCCTACAGATGGATTAAAATTTCGGCACTACGCCTTTCGATTTCTGTGTCCAACTTAGTCAGGTTCGCGGGGCAGCATCCTCTAAGCGGGGACTCCCAGACTTCCCCTCACCCCAGACCACCCTCCGCCCGCTTCTTCGGTGGGACCCTCAAGGCGCTAACTTAAAGATAGCCAAATGACGCCATTTTGAAATAAAACCCCAGGATCATGTCGAGCAGGTTAGATACTAACATTTAAGACCAAAATGACGAGTCTCTGACAGCAGCAGCTTTACAGAAAGAGGGTGATTTTTTTTCAATAGAAAGTGAATTGGACCCAGAGTCGATGGAGCTGGAAGTGCGCTCAGTGTGCTCATTCTCCTCGCTAGCTTTGTCCATTTATATATACATTTCTATGGTAAACAAATCTCTAAAAATCAGCCCTCTTTTATAAACTTTGGTGGCTCTCTCTGGCTCCTGTTTCTTTATCAGGTTTGTTTTTATAGACAAAAGTTTCAGCTCTTACAATGTCCTTTAGACCCGTCTTGGTCTGTGGAACGGGGAAACCGTGAGGAGATCAGGTTGTAGATGTGTCCAGACTGACAGCTGTCCCCATATACTGCTTAAGTTATGTCTTTCAAGCTTTTAAAAATCCAAAAAATCATAGAAACCCATCATAAAATCCCTTATATTTCCATCCTCTGTCTCAGTCACCATCGGCCAGTCCGAGTGTCCCTCACGTCCCCCGCGCTGCGTTGACCCATGGAAGAAAACGACGCAGACGACGAAGGCGACATTTGGTACAACCCCATCCCCGAAGACGACGAACCAGACCAGTCCCACGGGAGGCCCTCCATCAGGCTGCTGCACCCACCCCGGGAGCGACGGGGCGGGGTGGGGGAGACCGCAGAAAGCACCCGCAGAAAGCGCCAACGTGGGAGATGCCGCTCAGCATTTCCTCCGAATCCATACATGTGCACAGGCAAATACTGGCGTGCCGAAACAGGAAGACTGCGGCCCCTCTTTTCAGCAAACCCACAGGTACGACAATCACACCGCCCACGCTCCCTCCTCTCCTACACTTTTCCCATTTTTTTTCAATTTTGGCCCAGAATATATTTAACTTTGGATGCAATTACTGTCTGACGAGTTGTCTCCGGGCAGATTTTTTGTGGTTAGGAGCTGATGGCAGTGAGTGGTGCATGTTGAAAAAGTCAATCAGTGAATCTACAGAGGTTTTTTTCTGTGTTTCAAATGTTGAGCTCAGAGCTGCCGACAGGAGCTGGAGCTGTGGAGTCACATCAGCCTCTGTCAGCAGCTCAGAGATTGACATGAGACAGAAGATTTAGGCTCGCATTCCTTTGTCAACAATGTTTTACTACTACTACTACTAGTTACTACTACTGCTACTACTGCTGCTACTACTGCTGCTGCTACTACTACTACTGCTACTACTTCTACTACTACTACTGCTGCTACTGCTGCTACTACTGCTACTAGTGCTACTACTACTGCTACTGCTACTGCTACTGACTACTGCTGTCTACTGCTACTACTACTACTACTGCTGCTACTACTACTGCTACTGCTGCTGCTGCTGCTACTTGCTGCTGCTACTGCTACTGCTGTTACTACTACTATTGCTTCTACTACTACTACTACTACTGCTGCTACTACTGTTACTACTACTACTGCTTCTTCTAACTACTACTACTACTAGTGCTACTGCTACTTGACTACTGCTGCTACTACTACTGTTACTGCTACTGCTACTACTACTGCTGCTACTACTACTGCTGCTGCTACTGCTACTACTACTACTACTACTACTGCTACTACTGTTACTACTACTACTGCTTGTACTACTACTACTACTACTGCTTCTACTACTACTACTAGTGCTACTGCTACTACTACTGCTGCTACTACTACTGCCGCTGCTACTGCTACAACTGCTTCTACTGCTTCTACTAATACTGCTTCTACTACTACTACTGCTGCTACTACTACTGCTACTGCTACTACTACTGCTACTGCTACTACTACTGCTACTTGCTACTGCTACTGCTACTGCTACTGCTACTGCTACTACTACTGCTACTGCTACTACTGCTACTGCTACTGCTACTACTACTACTGCTACCACAGTTTACACAGTTATTTTTTGCCCTGATTTGTTCTTGTCAAGTTAAGTTGTGCTAGTGTTACTTTTCTGGCATTAGGGCTGGCCATCTACTTCGAGGCG
The DNA here is from genome assembly GCA_019594935.1 of Periophthalmus modestus. Lineage (NCBI taxonomy): Eukaryota > Metazoa > Chordata > Actinopteri > Gobiiformes > Gobiidae > Periophthalmus > Periophthalmus modestus. The sequence goes on along the minus strand of JAIEZT010000727.1, from coordinate 5,556 downwards.
TTGCTTTGCTCAGAAAGCTCCACTATATGGCATTAATGTGTCTTTCATTCATTGTAATTACAGATATTTTTGCATTCCCACAAAAAAAAGAAAAGAAAAACATAATTTAAAACCGTTGCTACTGCTACGGAGTGGTGGCGCTAGCAATGCTTATCAATTTGCTGTCAATCAAACCTGTTGCTAACGCTAGCAGGAGCGCCCTCTGGAAAAGAAGGCACCTGTTTTGTCTGTTATTAAATGGTTCATATCTTGATTTACAGACGCAATAGTGAAATACAAACCCCAGGTTATGTAGAGCGAGTTTGCAATATGACATTTAAGACCAAAATGACGAGTCTGACAGCAGCAGTTACAGCCAGAGGGGGTTGATGATCTTTTCAATAAAAAGGTGAATTGGAGCCAGAGTCGGTGGAGCCAGTAGCACGGCCATGATCACTTCCTTTTTGGAACAGGTTAGCTATGTCCATTTATATATACAATTTCTGGAACTACTACTTATTGTTTTGTGTAGTGTACCGTCCGTTCCCCTCTGTTGCTAATCGTCTGTTTTGGCGTTAGCGTTAGCCGTTAGCTGTGGCGTAACATCAGCGTTATCATGATGACAGGCGGCACACACGTCTTCATAAGATCGAGCTGCTCTGTTGAACTTCCGACTTTTGTTGTGGGGGGGGTGTGATTTGGGAACACGTCGTTTGAACCAATTGGCACATCTTCTGTTGAGCCTATAATTACTGCTTCTTTAAGACGAGGCTTCACTACGGCACGCAACCTACATTTATAACTTTAGCTTAAAGGGGACGGCTAATGGTTTTTAGTCGAGCGTGCACACTGTGGGTTAACGCAAAGGGAGAAAGAAATGCATTGTTTATTTATGATAATTATATGTTGTAGTTTGGAATGTTTTTGCTCTGCTCTGATGTGCTGTGTGAGAGTCGGTACCGTTAAGTAGTCAGAGTGCAGGGTTTAAATATGTTTTTTGTGCAATGGAAACCAAAAAAAACGTATTCATTGTATTATTAAAAAACTAATTCAAAACAGAAGACAAATTATTTTATGTTTCACATTTTTTATTGATGTGGGAACAAATACTGTCATGAAACAACAAATGCATACTCACCTTTTTCATTTTTATATAACAAAAACTAAAACTTAAAAAAAAAAAAATTAAATAAATATATAAAAAATAAATAATAATAATACAAAATAAATACATTAATTAATCACACAAATCTTGATTGAATGGATTAATAAGAAGAGCATCACACAATAAAAAAAATAAACAAAAATCATAAATACAAAAAAATGATATAATAATAAAAATTACAATACAAAAAAAAAACAAAAATTAAAAAAATTACTAAAAAAAAAAAAAAACAAGCCAAATAATTTGACTTATTTATTTATTTATTTAATGTAGTATTTAAATGCACAATAGCCACAAGTTTGTATGGCCCTTATCAGTTAAAAATAAATATTTGGCCATCCAAGTACCACCAGATTGAAACCAGGTCTAAAACTGGACTATTCTAGGTCCATCAGTCTAAGCAGGGACTCCCAGACTTCTCTCACCATATAGACCACATGTGTCAAACTCAAGGCCCGGGGGCCAAATGTGACCCCCCACGTCATTTTATGTGGCCTGCAACGAGGTAAATTAAAATGTATGACTGTCTTAAAATGTCACTTTATCAGGAGATGCACAGTTACACAGACATATTTTTTACATCTGCAAGTTTGAGGGCAACTATTTTGCTGATGTGGCCCTCGGTGAAATTGAGTCTGATGCCCTGCCCTAGACACTTCCTCCAGCTCCTCCGGTGGGACCCCCAAAGTGTTCCCAGGCCAGACGAGAGACATCCAGCGTGTCCTAGGTCTAAATCTAGTCTGAAAAAGGACAAAACTGATGGATTAAAACTGACTCTAAATTCATAAAGAATTTAAACAAATCTGCATACCGCCTGAAGGGGGTCGAGTACCACAGTTTGAGAATGACTCTATAACATAAAAACAATTACATTCACTTTTTAACTTTATATAATTGTAAGCAAATACTTGAGTCTAGTTCATCTACTGCTCCACTGTGTTTTTAAACTCCATACACCTTCGCTAGAATCATCAATTTGCATAATTTCAACTGGAATTGTCAATTTCTACTGAACTAAAGGTAAAAGGAACTTGAAAACTACCACTTCATGACATCACAAGGTGGAGGAGAGCATTTTCAGCTTTGGAGATGTTAGAGACTAATAATAAAGCTGTGTGAATGAAACAAAACACAACTCCAGGTCTGTTTTTGAGGAGATAACAGCATTAACACATGGATTAAACCTCACTAGAGTCCATTTTTAAGTAGCCGCTGATAAAGACGACCTCCAAAGCACATGCTCTTGTGACATCACATGCTCCTCGGCCAAACTCCTCCCAGTAGACTTTCCCTGCAGGACCTGGACGGATTAGGATTAAACCTATTGCGTCTCAGTGTACTAACCCGGGACGGCTATTAATCGGGGTGCACACAGCTAATTAAACGGAGGCTATTTCAAACCTTGAGCCGTCTTCTCTTAAATTGCAGAGCGAGTCTTTCATGCGGTGTAGTCACTCGAGAGGCATAATCAGAGGCTTGTTCCACAGTCCTGAGCCGAGCTGGAATGCCCCATGTAATGTGTGTAGAACGGTGACCCAGTTTTGTGTTGTGTTGGACTGAGCCACGGTTAACCAAACGACTCAAATATGTGTAGTATTTTTAGATCGGTTAGCAACAATAGCACGGACACTGGGGGTGAGGTGGGTTAAGTGTTTTACCCAAGGATACAACGATAGCATTCATCTGTGGTTGCTAGACTGCTCTATCAATGATCTTTATGTCGAGAGCAAGGTTTGAACCACTAACCTCAGATCAGTGGGCAAACTCTCTACCGACTGAGCCGCTGTCACTCGAAAATAGTCGATTCAAGATTATTCGAACATGAATCACTCCAAATACAACTTCAAGAGAGAGAAATGAAAAGGAAACAACTATAAGATGTTTAAAAGCTCTGAAATGTGCCTTTACCTGTAATATTTCACAGTATGGCATTAAACTTATCAATCTCCATCCAGACAACCAGGTGACACCTCTAGGCCAAGTTATGAGTCAGATCTGTGGAGAGGCGAGCTTGCTTTCAGGAAGGACGCGTGTTTTTTAAGACATTTGTTACTGAATAGACACAAGTTACCATTGAATGCCAGACTGTAGAGTAACCATTAGACCATGGCATGAACTTGGCTGCTTTGCATTTTTTCTGCTGCTCCCCGGAACTGCCCTCCCTGCCCCTCCTCTTACCCCTTCCTCTTATACCTACCCCTCCTCTAACCCCTCCTCTTACCCATCATCTTTCCCCTGCTCCTACCAATCCTCTTACCCCTTTTACCCCTCATATTACCCCTCCTCTCACCCCTCTTACCCTTTCCTCTTACACCTCCTCTTTCCCTCTTACCCTTCCTCTTACCCTCCTCTTACTCCTCTTTCCCCTCTTACCCCTTCCTCTTACTCCTCCTCCTATTTCCCCTCTTACCCCTTCCTCTTACCCCTCCTCTTACCTCCTCCTCTCTTCCCCTCTTACCCCTCCTTTTACCAATTCTCTTACCCCTCACATTCGACCCCTCCTTTGGACCCTTCTTACCCCTCCTCTTTCCCCTCTTAACCCTTACTCTTAACCCTCTCTTTCCTCTCGTCCCCTCTTACCCTTACTCTTACCCCTCCTCTTTCCCCCTTTTAACCCTTCCTTTTACCCTTTTCTTAACCCTGCGCTCTTTCCCTCTTACCCTCATCCTTACCCCTCCTCTTACCCATCCATCTTACCCCCCCCTCCTCTTAACCCCCCTCTTACCCATCATCTTACCACCCCTTCTCTTACCCATCCTCTTACCCCTTCTCTTACCCATCCTCTTACCCCTCCTCTTACCCCTCCTCTTACCCCTCTTCTTACCCCTCTTCGTACCCCCTTCTTACCCCCTCTTACCCCTCCTCTTACCCCCTCTTACCCCTCCCCCTCTTACCCCTCTTACCCCTCCTCTTAGCCCCTCTTACCCCTCCTCTTTTCCCTCTTCTTAACCCTTCTTACCCCTCCTCTTACCCCTCTTACCCCTCCTCTTAGCCCTCTTACCCCCCTCCTCTTTTCCCTCTTCTTACCTTTCTTACCCCCTCCTCTTACCCCTCTTACCCCCTCTTCTTACCCCTCTCTCTCATTATCGTTTCCTTGTCACTGACTCCTGTGGTTTTTTTCCAGTACCGTCCCGTCTCCCCTGCCGCCCTTTCAGCCATGTTAGAGGAAATTCCAGTTTTTGTATTGTACGGAAAGATTTGGGAAAATGATTTTAATTAGTACCATTTTTCTGACAAGCTTTGGAATTAGATCTGCGTTTTAATGTGTTTTAATATCAACGTGCCCGTATTATGCTATGTCCTGATGTAAGTTCTAATCACGAGTTAAAGCTTAGAAGAGTTAATTTTTTTTGCGTAATGCAGGAACTTTAAATGCATCAAGCTAAATCAAACACTACCATGGGGGTGTTGGCAAGTTTTTAATACAGAATAATACAGCCAGATTTGGTTCATTCTAGAGGAAATTATAGTACTTCAGAAGGTGCATTCCTCAGTGTGTAGGCCTCAGCGGGTCCAGACCTCATGACTGAATCAAAGAGTTGTTAGGAAGTTGAAATGATCCTTGTGCTGAGTGTAGTTAGAAGCCTGCTCCTAACATCACACAGCTGCAGCGAGGTTTTTAGGGGCCCTGCAATGACACTGCAGGGCTGTGTGGAGGAGGGAGCGGTGGGCTGTGTGCGCTCCACCCGGTGTTTAGTGGTCTGTAAAGATGGGGTGTGCCATAGAGACGGAGGGCGCTGTACGAGCAGGTCCCCGGGTCTACAGGGGGGTGAAATGGAGCGCTGGGACTAGGCCTGGCACGTTAACATAACATTTTTCACGCTTACACAGGAAAGGGCATGTTGATCATTGAAACTAAAAGCATAAAGCAGAATGGCCACTCAAAAAACGTTTTATTTATTTTCCTATTATCGTATTTTCCTGAGTATAAGTCTGCAACCACTCGGAATAGGCTGACTATAGACCATTGTGTTCTGCGTCCTGATTGGCTGAAGGACTGTAGACCATTTGTCCATCAGTCTCCTCCGTGTCTCCTGTACAGTACAGAAATGTGTCAGACCAATTTTACATAAATGTTGGATAATCGCAGTGTGACTCTGAAGTGCTGTATGTTTGCAAGTTTTCCTCTCCGACCACGACAAAACCCCCACAATGTCGATAAACGTTCTGGCACCGACAAAGGCACCGACGAAGGTTTTGAACTTTGGAGTGTTTAAACACCCGAGAGAAATGTGAGAAAACATGTTAACTGCCTGTGTGAGAAAAGTGTATAAAGTGTGTGGTGAGGGGTTTTTAACAGCCCAAGAAAACAATAGAATAATTGTAAAAATAAAGCTGATACTTCACAGATTTTTGCCTATGTGGGTTATTTTTAGAACGTTACCCCCGCTAACCAGGACCACTGTTTTACA
>JAIEZT010000726.1:0-33913 GCA_019594935.1 Periophthalmus modestus | reverse complement strand
ACCTCCAAGGAATGTGATACATCAGCGTGATCCAAAGTATGAAGATAGATGTTTTGCCCTATTTTTGCTTTGTAATTTATGTTCCCACAAAGTTCTGCTTTTTGTGTCAAACACTCGGGTGCATCAGTTGATCTGCCCTAAAAGATCATTCTTTGTGGACAGAGTTGCGATGCTGTATGTGGAGATGTTCGATGTGAGTGCCTGATAAATGACCTCCCTGTGCTGAGATGAAGCTGCTGTGTCCTTGACGCTGCAGTAAGTCAAGGGCAGCTGTTATCTCCTGGTCTCAGTTTTGTGTTGGCACTCTGCAGTAATGCTTCAAATGAAGCCCTTTGTCTGTCAAATAGAATCCAGGTAACCTTCAAAAAGATGTGATTCTAATAAAGTTTTTTCTACCAATGCTAAATACGCTAATGGGGGAAATTAACACCTGCATGGTTCCCCAGTTGCTGCCGATGACTGGGAAATTCCAAAATGTTCCATGGTGACTTTATATACTTTACTTCCTGTGGCAACACTACTGGAAAATTACAAATACAGACCATGTCTTGCAAAGCCCATATAGAATATCCACAAACTGCAAACAATAAATTATGGGCCAGCAAAAGGTAAAACTTGATGATGCCGGTCTTTTGCATCTACTGCTAGGTTTATTTGAAATGCACTTGAGATAATTAGAGACACGACTGTGGATGTATGTGAAGGCCACACCTGAGAACACAACTGCTTCTTTGTGGTAATATTCATGGGAAAGTCAAAAGAATTTCAGCCAAAATGTAGCAGGAAGAGAACTGTGGACTTGCACAGGATCTGGTTGGGTGCAATTTCCAGATGCCTGGAAGGGGGCCACGTTCATCTGTTCAAACATTTCTACGCAAGAGTATAACATGCATGGGAATGTACACCCATCATACAACTCAGGAAGGAGCTGGGTTCTGTGCCACAGAGATAATGTGCTTTGAGTCCAAAAAGACCATACAACTGAAAGGAACAAAAGCAGAAAGACTGTTGGAAGATGTTGCTGAAGCTCGGTAAGAGTCTGTCATTATCCACAGTGAACACGTTACTGGACCAAAACACAGGCTGAAAGGCCACTCTGACATGAAGAAGCCATTTACTCCAAAAGCCAGGGATGGCAAGAATCATGTTGTGGAGTTGTTAGGGCACAAGAGGGACTCGGGCCACTTCACAAAATAGATGACATCATGGAGAAAGAACATTGTGTGGAAAATACTCGACTTACCAAATCTCAGGACATCATTGTTTTTGAGAGGGGTCATCACAAAGCCCTGATCCGAAAATCCTTTTGAAATTATATAGGCAGACCTGAAAAGGCAATATGCACAGCAAGGGGGACCTACAGACTTGGCTCAGTTACACCAGTTCTGTCAGGACGAATTGGGCCAAACATATGCCAACTAAAACTCTTGAATGTTTTAAAAAAAATAACAAATATGTTGAACAGTAGTAGTGGGAAAAAACTTTAAAAAATTCAAACATGTTCAAAAGCTTGCATTTATTTGGCATTTATCCAGCTATTCTGCAGCATCTTGGGAAAGTTCATGGTTTTTTATGGAACTTGGGTAAATAACCAGCCCCAGAGTCCAGAGAGGGGTCGAGGGTGGTTGCTGCCCAAGAAGTTATGAAGGTAAAAGGTAAAAAAAACATGGGCGACCTTAACTCTAGACATCGGATCAAGGCCGTTTTAGATCTTTATACCAACAAACTATCAGTGTCTACTTTGTCACTTTTTATTTGAGAAATGTACCCATTGGTGGACAGAATTATTATACTTGAACTTAACTAAATTAGATTTGAGTCGACCTAAAGGCCTTCTGCGGTTTGCCGTCATCATGGTGACGCTCTTGTGGCTAACTGTCTGGCACTGAGGCATGTTTTTAAAACTTTCAAAATTTTATCTACATTTGTTTACTAATATTTTGGGATTTTGACCAACTAAGAAGTGCAGCATGTGCAGTTCAAGGACAGCCCTTTAAGGGGACTGTTGGATTTAAGCGGTTTGTTTTCCTGTATCCATGGCAACCAATGTACTAAGCTATGCTAACCCCGATGTTCCAGAGGAAACACTTCAAGGGGAATGGTTCTTTTTACCACCAACCAAAAGAACAAAGAGGACTGAGACAAAGATGCCTTTCAAGGTGTGTGCCAGAGTTCACTTGGCTCATTGGCCAAGATAATGTCTCAGGTCATTCACACACATTAGTGCTCTATGTGGAGCGACCTCAGTGCGCACTGTATTTAGTTCTGTTTACTTTATTTTTTCAGTTGGCCTTGGTCACATTAACCGCACATCATTCGCACAAACATGCACCATGAGGTCCATCAAGATGATTATCAAACTTATTTCTATGACAAGGGACAGAGCTTAGTGAATATGCGCGCATAGGCTCACTCCCTATACGCAGTGGTCTTTTCTTTCACTTATGGCTAAATATACCTTGACGACTCTATGGTGGCAGAAGAGAAACAAGCTTTTAGAATGACACACAGACACAGACCCAGGATCACTTGCACAGGGACAGAAGCAGGAGGAGATTGTCGCTGATATCAAGTGATCAAAATGCCCTCGTCAGACAAAACGTGTTGAACAGCAGCCCTGCAGCAGCCATTCATACAAATATACATGATTTGAGCACCTTTTTGCCCAATTCCATGCACTTTTACTGTCACAGCAGACTGCATAGGTTGGCTGGGGGGTCGGACCGCATTCACGCAGCACCTCACAACCGCTCCAGAGTGCGGGTGGAGCCACTCTGAGACCTCCTGTTTCAGACACTCTCTGAGCGACCATTTACTATGGTCCAGAATGTAACTGTACGTGTTCCTTTATGGACAAGCGCATCGCTCTCAGAGCAATGTTCTTTTACAAATTGTGTAAACATGACAGCGGTTCAGGAATGTGTTGTGCGTCTTTCATGAAGCACTCAAAATGCCTGAGTCCACTGTAATAATTCTATCAGAAACTGAGTGTGGCGCTATGACACTGTCATCTCTTTGCATATGCTATTGACCTTATTTCTGTCCCACCCACTTTGCTGTAAATGCGACTAAACCACACCGTCTTTGAGATGGCACTTCTGTACGCAGGAATACCATTTCATTTCAATGGAGAATTTGGGAAATGTTTTGCTGCTAAAATAAGATCAGTGTTCGTGTGACCAACAATGCACTGATTCTCTGGAGGGTTTTAAAGTCTGTTTAGTCCCAATGAATGACAATGGCAGTGCCCATGGCATCTTCCGAAATAAGGTGAATAGTCTGTGTTCCTAAATGTTGCACGCTCTTACCAAAGTCCATAGACCGAAGGCAACAAAGGACAAAACAGAACACACAGGACTCACAATATGAAGATTTTTAGAGCCACAGAACCACTAGAAATCAACTGAAAGACTTCTGTAGTGAAAACCCATTTCAGAGAAGTTCAGATCTGACACAGTTCAGATACCAAACTGCTAAAAAGTGCAAATTTGTAAATTGTGTTTTTTTTTCCCTAACTGATTGTGTAACATTGCAAATTCACATATTTACAGCATTTTGGGTCAATCTCAAAAACCGACAGAAAAACAGCGATACTGGTCCTAGAGATCTCTGACTGACTCACACTACATCTAACAGTATGATGGACATTCTCCGGTCAGTGTCTAGATAATGGGTTAGATACGTCTAGAAATCTGATGATGAAGAATGTTTTAGGATTTGTTGAAACTTTACTTTTTCAAACATTCTGAATTGTTTTGTGCATTATGTGAATAGTTTGCAAAGTGGCCAAAAATTTGCCAAATTATGAAAATTTTCAAAAAAAATGTACCAAAGCAAATGAGAAAAAAAAAAAAAAAAAAAAAAAAAAAAACCTATAAATAACTCATTGTTATTCCCATCCCTACTACTATGTGAAGGACACACTTTCTTATGTAAGGCTTTATTTTCATAGCTATTTACAGTGTAGATACACACACAAGGCCTCAAAACTGAATGAACAACATGGACTGTAGTAAACAAAAAATTGTATGAAATAGCCAGAACATGTTTTAAATTAAATTCTTCAAAATAGCCAACCTTTGCTCATTTGATTGATTTGATCATTTGCTTAGCACACTAATAATAATAATAATAATAATAATAATAAATAATAATTTAGCTAATAATTTCAACCAACTTTGAGAGAGAAAAAAAATAACAAAAAACATTTTGACTGGCAGTGTAGGGCCTGCTCTCACCCGTCTCCTGCTTTTACTCGTCGCCTACTTCTCTGCATGTACATTCACATGTGTACGACAGTCTGCAGCTGTCTGCAGTACAATGCGAGGGATGCAAGGCAAAAGACACAAAGGTAATGTAACTGTAGCTTGCAGTAAAACTTACATTTACATCGCACAGACTTCCACACACATCTAGCAAGTTCAATCACACAGCCAGATGCAAGTTATATTATTGGACCACCTGAAAACCACCAAGAAAGACAAGGGTTCCACATCATGTCCTGTTTGCCCATCTCTGACTTTAGTCAATCACAAAATGTTCTTAACAGGAAAAAAGCTCTGCTGATTGGGGCAGAATAGGGTAGTTTCTGTGTGTGACTGGTGACAAGCCCATATCTACCTTTCTTTGTAAAACATGCCATGTGCTGGTGAGCGGTGAGTGCATGTTCTTGGACCTGTTGTACATACTCTACGCTCATGGCAGAGGATTAGAATGTGATATCTCAAGCCAACTGAAGCAAGCGTACTGAGAGAAGTGAAAAGCCTTAAGCAAATTGAAATATTTGTGATATACAAGCGGGACAGGTTTGTTTTCATATAGTGCATCTGGGAAGAAGTGAAATATTGGAAGAACCATTATCTCAGTTCCAAACAGGGGGCCCCAAGGACAGTGATAAAAATGGAGCCATCTTAGGACTGTTAAATGGAACAGAGGACCAGAGACGCAGACATAAAAACACTGGAAAGCGTGGAACAGGCCTTTCATCTGCCTGAATTAAACATGTAAACAACAAGTGTCATTTTATCTCCTCTTGCCAGCAGCAGCAGTGAGTCCCAGTGGCTCCAGGCTCTTAAAGCTGAATGATGGGGCTGACGAGAACCTGGCTGGGGACCTATTACATGAACACAGCGCCATACAGTCTGCCCAATCTCACAAGCCAACTGCTCATGTCTCACTCACTCGCTTTCGAATACTTAATCCATAAATCTATAGCAGAGGGGCAACAAGGTGGGGCCCATAGGCCAAAATTTGGCCCTCGAGGGGATCAAATTTGCCCCGCACTATGGCAAAATAATTATATCACAATTTTCTTGGAGTCAGATTATGATATGACCAAGCAAAAGCTGTTTGTCCTCTTGGCAGTGGCTCTTTGTGTTTTTGGTGACAGATTTAAACGATGGAATTTTAAGTGGTTTATTGAGCTATTTATTATCGAAAATTGTATTTCGTAAGTAAAGCCCAAAAAATCACAAAAGCAGTTGCCTTAAGGCTTAAAAGAGCACAGATAGTAATTCTATTCTCCATGGGACTTTCTTCCATCCAACAAAAAAAAGCTTACCAATTTCCCAATTCAGTCACAAAACAATGCATCTGGAGATCTGACTCAGACTTCAAGTCCAAGCTGAATTGGAGAAAAGAGATTTAAACAGACAATACAAATAAGAGTAGGATTGAAGAGTGATTTCAAGGTGTAAGTTGAATGCCCTCCAGTGTATCAGAGAGTCAACAAAACGGACTGATTCAAGAATCCAGTGTATATTTCAGCACTTAGCCAACAACAGGGAAATGGTAAAAAATCATTGAAAACACTGGCATATATCACAATCGGGATCTAGCTTTGAATAACTTCACATGGCCACTTGCTTGCATCTATAAGGAGACCTCCAAACTGAGCCAAATGCTGGGTATAACCTGCCACCAATATTTGTATATAAAACTGTATATAATATATTCAGCGTGGCAAACTAATGCACCACTTTAAAAATAATAGTGAACACCTGTTTATATTTCTCATTATAATTCCTCCTTGAACAACATTGAAATTGTATTCCGACTGGCATTTGTGTGTACATGAGCTTTAGATTAGTCAGGACTACCTGCTTCTGGGTATCCAACAACAACCAGCTCACAGAAGGACACACCACCCAGAACAAGATCTGACTGGATGGATCTGTGCTACGTTCAGGCGTAAGACTTCAGGACAGATGCCAGGGCATGCACCACGGAGTGCACTAGCAAGCTTCCTAGGTCCACCAAGCAATGGGTCTCATCCTCTGCTGGGATCAGCACACAGAGGACAGAGCGGTTTATCTGCCTAAAACCCTTGGACTGGAGTCTGTTAACTGCAGTCTCATATACCCCCGCAATCTGCCACCGCAGGAAAGACGGATGGCCGGCTTGCAGGAGCGGAAGGGCCTGTGAGCAGGAGCGGAAACCCAGCATGCTATGGTGAGGAATTGGAGATTCAGTTGATGGGAAAGGAATTCTTTAGTTTCAGTTGTTTGCTGCTGCTGCTGCTGCTACGCAAACTGTATGTGCTTCTGCTCTGGGCTTATGTACAGCGAACTGTATCCAGAATGTATGGCATCTGTAGTGTTATGTAGCAATTAGATCATGTTGATAACTTTGGAAAATAAAAAAAAACAAAAAAAAAAAAAAAAATGCAGCATCAGCAATAGTCAACTAGAAAACACAGCGTTATGAATTGCTAAACTAAAATAAGTAAAAGAGCGTTTTTAAGCAAAAAAAAAAAAAAAAAAAGGAAAAAAAAAAAAAAAAAAAAAAAAAAAAAAAAAAAAAAAAAAAAAAAAAAAAAAAAAAAAAAAAAAAAAAAAAAAATAATAAAAAAAAAAATGCACCTCCCAGACTTTTCGAGGGGGAAAACAGTAATTTGAGAACAAAATGTGATCATTCTTGTCAATATGAATAAATCACAAGAAGTGCTTGGTTTTGGTTGTGCTCCAGATTTCATGCATATGTTTTCACCGTATAGCAGTTTGTGATGAATGAGGGCCTAGTGTTAGCATTTGGACTGTGCTCTAGTTCCAAACAGGTCGCTGCAAAGTCCAGCTTCTGCCAGAAGTGAGGTGAGGTAAAATTCCAACCCACAAGGTACTGTTTTAAGATCAACTTCACATGGTATTGCGCTCAGAGGAGTGACCCCAGTGTGCACTTGATTTAGTTGTGTTGGGTCAGTCTTGTTCACATGCACCACACATAATTCATCCCAGGCTTACAAGAGGAACATAACCGCTGATTTCCCTGGTGCTTACGCTGTGGTTCTTTTCTTTTCATTTGTGACTAAATACACTGATGGTGGTGCACACTCCTGGTCACTTTCACATCACACCCGCTTGTTTTGAGATCACTGTTTAGACCGTTATCTTCGAGTGGCCATTTGCTGCTTATCAGAATCCATCTTTTAGGTTCACACGGGCACAAGCACCTCTTGGATCGAATGCTCTTTTTTTCATCAACCTAAATAGCGGCATCGTGAAAACAACCTAAGTAGGAATAGAACTGTGTCTATGTCTTAATCATAGGTTAGATTTTCTTTCACTATGAACAAATCTGGCAATTGAGTTGGGCCAAATTTGATAGCCCACTACTTACTCAATCATTAGACAAAAGGAAAACAGCACAGACATTGGAAGTCATTCAGGCTTGAGAAGTGCAGTCGGACTCCAGAAGGAACAGTGGTCTGCTCAATAGCAAAAACAAGACCAGGGCAATAAACAGCTACGGTCTGCCAGTAATCAGATACCCTGCAGGAATAAGAAGATGGCCAAAGGAGGAGATACAGACCACCGATGCCCTCTGTAACGGGATCAGAGTTGCCTTGTGTTCATACGAGCCGTGATCTTATCTTCAGGTCAGTTGCTACCTTCTTCAGCGTGATACTTACTGGGGCTTTGTACCCAATCTCTGGTTGGGGAGTTGATGTTAACTACTCCCCTGATCTGGTGTCCTGGCTACCCTTTGCCATAGCATTTATGTGTACCTCAACCCCCCAGTCTCAAGTTGTGACAGCAGGTACCGTTTGTTGGATGTTGGAACACTGAGCTACTAGTTTCTTAGCCTAAGCTTAGATTGCGGGTTTCAAAGTAAACTATTTCTCCAACATCCTCTTCATGTAACCCCATCTGACTCACAGGAGTAGTAGCGTTTCAACAGAGTCTTGTTTTCGCATCTTTGCCCATTTCCGCCTGTTCCAGTAACCCCATTCTCATCAAGGCACTCTGGTTCCTCAGCGCCTGATGCAGACCTTTTTGGCCTTTTTGGCCTGGCGACATCTGAGCGGGGATCTCGTATGTTGATTGTCATTATCATCTTTATGAGGTAAGCAGATTTATGATATAATATAAATATATATCATGATCATAGTAATATCCTAGCCAGCGTAGCTAAGGCTGTCTAATGCTCTTGAACAATGAGATTAATAAAAATAAATAAATAAAAAAAAAAACATTCCAAATAGTTTCTTACTAATAAGCATAGTCTAAATAATAGTCTAATAATCTGAATCAATAGGGAAAAAATAATAATAACAACAACACTGATTGTGCATACAGATAATGTTGACAGCTGTCATGCTGCTGCTGGGTTTTGTGCCCCTGAGTAGAATCAAAGCCGAACTGCTTATCTTAAAAGACCAGGGATTTAATTAAAAATGACATTTCCCCACAGACCTGTGCTTCTGACGATCCATGTCAAAATGAGCTGATGAGGGGGCCCTCCGCATCAAACTGGAAAAAAGCACACTGTCAAAATGATCAGCAAATCACCCGTGTTTATCAACTGTAATGCCTCCGATTCAACCCTCACCCTGCCCAAGCCCCTACACCACTACACCTTTAAATCTTGCAAGTAGAGCTAGTTCTTTTTAAATGGTCTGCAGTGGTCCTAAATATTCTTCACTTACCTTAATCATTCAGAGCATCTTCATTATTTACCGCGGTGATAAGCACTTTCCACAGTAATGCTAACAACACGTAGCATGATAAACAAGCACTTCCTGATTCTTGGACAATAAATGTTTTATATTGTGACATTGAAGGTTAACCATAGCTCATTAAATGACACCGCCTAAGAGAGCATCACGTCAATCACAAAGTCTCAAATGACATGACACATGTAAACACTCTGATCAAGATCACATTCGAGTAACAGGTACATGAGCCGCCGAGATTATGGGTTGTTACAAAAAAAGCAGAGGTGGGTGTGCCACTTGCTGGATCAGGCCCCCCATTACCTAAAGAGGATGTATTAACTGGCAAACACGCTATAATCAAATTTTGGACCAATGCAGATATTTGTTAAATACGAGTGTCTGAAGACCTAGATCCCATGCTGACTGCTGCCAATTCTGGCAAGCGGAGTGCAGAGGGAGTAACGCCAGAGATTAAGTGGTTAATGCGCGTCCATTTAAAAAAATGCATTTGAATTAATAGGGCAGTAAAAAAAAAAACAAAAAAACGCTGTGGGGAGTTAAAAGTTAAATTTCTCAAATCTATCTGAATTAATTTCATCGAAATCATAAATACAGGATAATACAAATACAGCAAAAGTCAAAGTAGAAAAGTCTACTGCAGCAGAGTATTTACAATTTAAAAGCACTCAAAATGAACTGCTCTGGGAGTTGTAGTGTTAAAGCACTTAAAAGTTAAACTGTTTGTCTCTCACTCAGAGATATAAACAAAGTTTTAACAAAGCAATTGCAACGAAAGAATCCTTGAGGATGATGATGGCAGTGCACTTAAAGTCTCACCCATAAAACTGAGACTGTAGCAATAAGCATAATGATAATGTGACTATCAACTATAATAAGGTAATATCACTGATAAGTGCAAGACTCCTTTTATGAGGCGTTAAATTTTAAAGGACACAATCTGATTGTCGGATGATTTCTGTAATGTACGCTGAGTGCTCATGTGTGCAAACAATGCTTTTATCATTTTTAGGAAAATGAAATTCAGAGGCGTTTGGAAAGGCGCACTCTGTGTGGCATTGGGAAGAAACATGCAGAATGGAAGTCATAATCATCTGTTTGTCATCTTCATTCAGTGCTGGGTTAATAACGGCAGAAATTAGCAGAGGTTATCACACCATTACATTAATTTAAACTAGGTGCTTTGTATGTGGTCTGACTACACCCCATCACTACAGGAGACACATCAGTTTCTGTGTTCAAATGTAGTGTTAATTAGAAAGATCTCCTTTTTCGCCTGGAGCATATAAGTTGGCCAACACCCTTTGGTCACCAGAACTGTCTGCAGGGACAAACCAAAAAACACTGGGTTAAAATGCCAAAGCAATGTAATCTCTAGGGCCCTAGTTTGTTTCCATTCAGTCCTGTAATATGGGCAGCACCAGAAAAATCTGTTGTACATTTGCATCGTTACTTACAGTAATCAGGGACAAGGCCTCCTTCTTCTTCCAGTCTTAGCGGCCCCCGCCTTATCATCATATAAAGAGTTTCAGTGTGCCACAGTGTAAATATCACTGAAATTTTAAGATATGTTAATGAGTGTGCGGGTTTGTTTTACCCTGTATCACTCCGCCTCCCTCCTCTCAGAGCAGGGGGGCACAGACTGCTGCTTCCTACTGCATAATGTTCACTGTAGGGGCCCACAGGAATATCTATCATCCAGGACATATCTGAGGCCTCATTTCATCACTTTGAGTTTTTGGGACACTCACAAGCGACAGCGCGAGTCGTGTAACTCTGTTTATCTTCTATCAGCTGTAAACCAAGCCCTGTCACAATGTCCCAGCAACGCACCAAATAAAAACCCCTCAATGTCCCTTGCGCTGCAGTCACAAATCAAATATCTGAGTAAATAAGCCACCATGCACAACTATCTATCATGTTACTAAAGAAGCATTTAATAATTCATATTCAAAGTACACAACATTGGCTTGATTTTAAACAAAACTCAACTTCAAAGACTGAAAAACTTTCAAGAGGTATGCAAGAAATTCCCCTGCAGTTACATTCTCTGTAATGCTCTCTACTACCAAGTATATATATTATTTACTGTAGGAATATTTTATACATTCTCAAAGTACGCAATATTGATAAAAAGGGACAAACGTAAATCAATAGGGAATGAGCGATATTTCGGTTCTTGTCCATTGCAAATGTCAGTATCAGCCAATACTGATCTAATTACTGACAAAAGCGACCATCACCAGTATTCTACGCTGATATTGACATTGATATTTTTTCAGTGCTGCCCCAGTCTCTGTGACTGTGTCAATCCCTGATTGTCCTCAGTGCATCAGATTTGTCTTTTTGAACAGACCCATGACTGAAAATGGAAATAGAAGAGCATTATACAACAAAAGGTGTGCATGACACCCTCATACTAGGACTACAAATAGCCAACGTCCCGCGTGAAACAAACTTAGTCAAAAACATGTCAAGGTAACAAACCAAGGTAGCAAACGGGTCTGTTAGATGAAAACAAAAGTAATTAGAAAACCAAAGACCAAATTCATCTCTTGGAATCCGGACAACCTATATTAAAGAAAATAACCCATTTCCAGGACCATTACAACAAAGTCTTGAGAAATGTGTGAAAAATTCCACTGTAGTCATGTTCTCTGTGGACCAATAAGGAACTAGATCCTCACCGTAGTACCCTATAGTATAGTATATAGTTATGAATGTCAGCTCCAGTGGACAGATGTTGTGAGTGTGGGATGCTGGTCAAGAAAAACTCATACAACAAAACAAATGGGTCTGGACTTTTTAATTATTAGGTCCTTTTAATACTTGTCTTGTTAGGCTTTTTTGTATTGTTCTTTGTCTAGCACTCACCTTATGTTAAAAACTGCAAAACATTTAAAACATTTTGGTATGAACCAGACTCTGACTTTTATTTTTGTAATTGCAAGCAAGTACAGAGACGAAGTGCCAGGAATAGGGGGAATAGATTAGACCTCAAGTGTAAAATACAGGATAACACTGCATTACTCAAACATGCCTGAATAAATCAAAAGACAACTCTGAGTAAGCCAATGATGGGAGAGTACCGCTATAATAAAAAACTCACAAAAGTAAAATTTGCATAATATTGTGGAACATGACTTGAGTTACAGAGCAGTGCGATAGGGCCCGACAGTTGGTTGGAGTCCAATCACCAGAGCAGACTGAGGTCTGCACAGAGGCCAAAGGCAAAGTGCTCAGGTGAGACCCAAACAGACATGGTGCTGCAGTCGTACTTCAGGCCTATTTTAGAGTAGTTACAGACTACTTTGTTTGTGTGGACAGAGTCTGTGGTTTTCTCTCTTATTGGACGTCACAAAAGTTAGATTTTTTCATCTGTTGTGACCTCTTTAGGTTCAGATAATCGTCATGACGTTGCACATGTTTTTCCGATCACTTTGCCATCTCAGATTGATCATTTGTAAAAACTCAATTCAGACTGACACACAGATCAATCTGGGGGGTAAGCCGGGCTAGAACAGATATTCACTTTTAATAAAGTTAGGCAATGAGTTTTCCCCATCTCTGATCTGTCCTGTATGTATGTTTTTGATGAGCAGTCCATTTCTCTCATACATTTCCTGCATAGTGTACATTATCACCACACACTCTCAAGCCAGGTTGTGACAAAGCCAACACATTTCACCTGGTTTAAAGATATTGCTCCTTTTACAATACTCTTGAAATGATTTTAGATACTCCAACCATTCAGACTCAAAGAGATAATTTCACTACCAACACGTCCAACCCATTTTTGGTTACGTTCTGTATTTTTCATAGGGATTTCAGTGCATGGAATTTTGTCCATATGTGACTATGTTTGGTTTGTTTTCCTCTGCGAGTATGATTGTTAGTAAAGTCAATATTATTATTTTGGCTAGCCCAGTCAATTCATCTTTTCCTCTTGTACTTGTATACTCTCACACTATAATAAAATACCTGAGGGCTTTGCAGATTGTTTTGAATCCATTTTTCTTTGTGTCGTTTGGAAAAGCCATCACGGGCAGATGGGGGGAATTTTGGACTATGATGGTTTTACCCCCATCTACAGAATTGCAAAAATGATGAATTATCTTTATTATACCAGTATATTAAATTGTATTTATTTATTATAATTTTCTGACCCACAACATACACACACTTTTTGGGGACAGGGGCTACATTCATTTCCCAAGATAGATCAGACTGTTAGATTTAATAAGAAATAAATTTACATCGGGGGACCTCATTTTTGGCCCTGCCCCTATAGGAGGTAGATCCTGATTAAGTGAGTGTACATGACAGGATTTTATTCTCCACAAAAGTACAAAGAACTTTAAAGAACACAGGATTTATAAATTTGCTACTCTCTCTGGCAGCCTTTTTACTGTACTCTGTGGAAGGAAATACAAGTAATTAAATTTTTCTTCAACTCTGTAATCACTTCATTTCTGCATAAAATAACAAATAATAGATAACTTGGTATAGCCATATCAATAAGGGCAAAAGTCACAGAGGGGGTGAAATGTCCACTTTCTTCCCATATAAATCATGGATACAAGATTTCAATGAAAACCATGTGGTCCTAAAGACAGTTTGGAGGAAGACTGAGTCGGATCAAGGATGAGCGTTAATTAGAGCAGCTCTCGACTCAAATATGATTGTAAAAAATATTGGCAGTTTCTGGGTGTAAACACAGGAAAGGTCATTGCATCCTTTATAGACAAGGGAAATGTCATTTATCTACCAATTTGATCTATTTTATTTGAAAAGCTTATTGGCAAATCCAATATTTAATCAGCTCTTCCAGTGCAGAGTATTGTTCCATGAAGCGCCTGGGATCACATCTCTCTCAATCTCTGTGGCGTCTAGCTCATTATCAATTCTAAAAACAGACTACACCAGAGACCTGTAACCTGGGCTTATTATTTCAGATGGAGGGCAGAGCCTTTATAAAACTAATAAGAGATTAGCAAAAGCGCACATAGAGGCCAGAGCACATACGTCAGAGGTACCTGTGCTTCAGCAGACTGGTGCTGTGCAGCTCTGCAACACTCATGGATGGATGATAGGGGGCACTTTTCTGAAGTAGGTGTTTTTAAGTGAGAAAGGGATGTAAATTCCTTCTCAAATAATTCTATGGGTATGGTAACTTGGCCCAACTCAACTCACGCAAAAAACTACAGCGTATTGTCCCCACTAACCCCTCTAAAATTATTGGTCACCCCCTTCCATCCATAGACTCTTTATATCAGCGACGCATCACACAAAGAGCTTTTGTCGAATCACCTCAGACCAATCCCATCATCTACATCTCTACTTCACCCTCCTGCCCTCAGGGAGGTGACCGACACAGATCTCTGCTCTGCAATAGTTCTGTCTGTAAGATTCAATTACCGTTTTTATTCCATCTGCCGTAAGGACTCTTAAGAATCAAACCAACTGAACATTCTGTCATGTATGTCCTGAGGTTACTTTTGTTGTTCTTCTATGTGCTATATGTCTGACACACAGATGTGAGCTCTTCTAAATGCTGTTACCGAAAGCAAATTCCACCCAATTTATTGTGTGTGGCCCATTAATAAAGATTCTGATTCGGATTCTAAATGTTACACATTGTTATGCTTTATCAAGGTAAAGGTGGACTGAGGAAATATTTTTTGAGCTTCCACACTTTGTCTTGCTTGTTAGCCATAAACTGGAGAAAGGGCACGGTTTGCTCACCAAAAGTTCACATGACATCAGCTCTAATATGTTTGAATTAAAGGTTCTATTTTTTCCACAGCTGTATGGTCCTTACTTTTGTAACTTGTTGTTAGGGCATCAAATGCAGTTTGCCACAAACCCATGCCCATGTTCATAATAACAGTACTCCTATTTGTACTGAACCTTGCCTGTCTCTCACAGCCAGTGCCATGTAATGTTCCATATATCTGATTGGTGGCATAATGCTTCAGAAAAAAATGCTAGGTCACGCCTCAGGCCACAAGCTCTATACGCTATATGTCCACGCTGGCTTTGCCCCCCACACATCATTTCCCCACATAGTCAAAAAAAAAAAGGCAATAAATATCTTGAGCTCGGCCCATTGTAGTTCCAACAGAAATAGTTTTGTATATGCTATGGGCCCCCGTAATTGCAAATATTTTGTGACTATTGGTGCCACTTCAAAGATTCCTCAGCAGCAGAACAAAAAGGCTTTGAATTAAGTTTGGCTAAAAGTTTCATGTCTTCCCACACTCACAAAGTAACGGATACTTTTTACCCAAGAGCACTTGTGTAACTTAAGTAGAAGTAAAATCAAGGTGTCAGAAAAATACACTTGTAAAGTAGTCTCAAACGTAATTTCTTCAAAAAATATGGCTGTAAGTGAATAAATGTGCACTACCCCACCACTGTGTTTTCATATGCATGTCTATCTCCTGTAATCCCTCATTATTTGTCCTGGAGTGGCTCAATGTAGAGATGGTTTCTCTATATAGTGGTCATCTGGGCACGGGTTTTTGTGATAACAACACGTTTTTCGGCTTTTTTTTTTCAATAAACACAATTATTCAATTAAATGCAAATATACAGTTTATGGCCACACCGAGTGGCAGAAAAAGTTACATAGTGCACCGTCAATACATTATAAGTTTACTTGTTGCTAATGAGATGATTGTATCTGGTCTTGATTCTCTGATGTTTTTTTGCTAATATATTGTCATAATCCTTTATAGTTGTAAATAATGAAAAATTGTTTTTAAAAAGCTTCTATTAGTGGAGTCTGGAATGAATGAAGAAAACTCTTGTGAGATGGCAGTGGTCCCAGATCTGGCTTCAACCCAGACAAAAACTGATCTTTGAGCTTGGAGCGTTCTCACACACATTTCTGCCAAAATCGCAAACTTTCTGAGCCCAAACAAAGACAGAAAGGCAGATGGACGCGAGGGACCAGAAACAGGGGCTAAGCTCCACCCTGTACCAACAGCCCGTGTGCTCCACAAGATGGATTGAATAAGAGAACAGTGTCTCCATCCCCGAGTAAAAACATTGTAAGTGGTTGTTGGGCAGAGACAATGAACACACACAAAACACTACCTACCTGAACTGTAGAACTGATAATACGTGCCACCGAAATTCTTGGTATGAGCTTTCTACACGTGTTAAAAAAAAAGTTGTGTCAATGAATGTATTGTATTGTCCCAAGGAAAAATTAACATTGAGCAAACAGGCAAAATCATCTGAGAATGCCTCATTCAGACTGCACACAGTCCAGCTGCGACTCCAGTGCTGGACAGCTTTAGTTGTGGTTCTGACTGAATTAAATAATCATGTATGTTTCATGAATGAAGCTGTGGTCAAGTGTTCTGAGGGGAAAGAGCCTGAGAACTGCGTGAAACATGATGAGAAATGGTCCAAATTGACCACAGATACATGTTTGAATAAAAAGATCAGGCATAAACAAAAATTTCAGGGAAAAAAGCTAAACATAATAACAAACAAAACCTTGTAAATTGCATTTGATCTCATGGTATCAATTAAGAATAACCTAAAATGCGCCAATTAACTTAACCCCCACTATTTTTCTGTGCATTTTTTGTTTTTTTTTGTTTATCGCAAAATGAAAAAAAAAAAACAAAACTGACGCAATGATTGCATCTCCACAACTTACTGGGCCTGGAAGCATGCGTTCTCCTGCTTGTTTCTATGTGAATGTTGTTTCCTTTGGCTATACTTCTTCATAGTATGGGCATAAAACTTATCTGTGTCCCTGGAGAATGTTGAAACAGCAAGTTACATTACAGGTACAGTGTTGTTCATTTATGTAAATATTACGCAAGTGGTTCTTTACTCTGCAGAGAACTGTATTATCATTATCAATATTTACAATACATATAGTACCCTATATTACACTGTTTGGGCATCTGTGGTTGCCTGTGGTCATGGTTGGCTGCTCTTGTGGCTGACTGACTGGCACTGAGCAGTTTTTAAACTTTAAAAGCAGTTTATCTTACATTTTTAACTTTATATTTGGGGATTTTGAACAGCTAAGGAAATGCAGCATGCACAGTTCAAAGGACAAAAGTTAAGTATTATTTAGATTGAGAGATTTGAGCAGTTTACTTTTCCTGTATCCATGGTGACTTCTGCATGGAGAGATAGCTATGCTGGCCAGCTACCTCTGAAATGCTACAGACTTTTTACAACAATGCAATGGGCTTTCTACACCAAATATGGAAGACGACATTCCAGAGGAAAACCAATCTGAGAGAATGACGTGTCTCATCAACCGACCGACCGAAACAACAGAGCAGAGTGAGTGTGAGGTTCATGAGGGAGCTCTACTGTAGTTTCTCGAATTCTGCTGGCTTTCCTTGGTGGCTGCTGTGATGCTGTAGAACACCAGAGGGCACAGAGGAAGCGGACTATTTGTCCTGAGGACTGTTGCTCCCCTCGAACACTGGACCTAATGACCTGTTGAGTTGCACTGAGATTTTTGTTTAAGCTTTCTATCATTGTATTTACTGGTCAATGCGCTTTTAAATTGCCTCTTGTGGTCAAATGAAGTGATATTGTTTGATTGATACTTTATAAAAGCTTATTTGGCAGTGACCCACTATGTCACAGATGTTCTAGAAGCAAAAATGCTAATCAGGTTGTGACGTGGCTCCAGAGCAGAGGAGAATTAGAGTAAAATACCTCAAGTGGCATTCATTTTAGCTTGAGTACAATCCTGTTTTTGCAAAATTCATCTTGTAGTGAATCAGATGTAATTTTTTTGAAGAGAGACACACATTTTTCTCCTCTCCAGAAAGAGAAAAACAAGATATTTATTTATTTATAATAAAGCAAGACATATTTTTGCATGTATATGTGTATGCATGTATGCACGCATGTATGTACGCATGTATGTATGCACGTATGCATGTATGTACGCATGTATGCATGCACGCACGCATGTACGTATGTATGCATCATATCCATCTCCAGTACCAGTCAAAAGTTTGGACACACCCCGTGTATATTGATTTTCTTTGTTACTACTGTCGACATTTTATATAACCACAGAAGACATCAACTATATGAAGCAAGATATATGAATTATGTAGCAAAGAGAAAAAAAAAAAAAATGAAGTAACTTTGCTTTGTTAATTCACTGCAAAACCCTTGACCATCTCGCAGTGGTCTCCCTGATGAAGTCTCCTGAAATGGTTTTCACAACAGGTGTGCCACATCATTGTCAAGAAATGACAAGAGAGGTCAAAGCAGTGATCAAAGCAAAGGGTGGCTATTTAAAAAAAAAAATGTAAAACAAGTTTTTAGTCATTTGAGTCATTTTTATGTGTGCATTGATAAATTTTGATGCCTTCAGTGAGAATAATCTACAGTGTAAAGAGTCATGGAAGTAAAGAAGAAGGGTAAAATGAAACGTGTGTCTAAACTTTTGACTGGTAGTGTAAGAGGGTATTTACAGTTTTTTCATTGAAATAAAAGTTGTTTATTACAAATGGTGAAGACACCATCTCAATTGAATATGATTCCCTTTCCTCCCATATTTAATCAAATACAGTTTGATATGAGATTGAGTTATTAAATATGAATCATAAAAATAGAGTCTTTTTAAAATGACTCAAGTGAACAAACCGTCATGTGAAAAGACCCTTAGATTCAAGGGTATAGAGCTCAGCTGCCCGTCTGGTTTATTTTGAACACGTCAGTTATTGATCTATTACTGTGCAATTTGAGGGTTACCATTTTTTCTTAAATGTGAAAGCGCTGGAAAGCAGTAGACCATGCGTCACAAGCTCCTAAAAGTCTGTGTGAAAAAATGATGAACAGTGCCAGGACAAAGGGTTTTTAGAGCCTCCATAAACACCACTCTCTCTGGTGTCAGGCACAATGAGACAGGAGCAGCTGGCATTTGGGCAAACAGAATGATCAAATGCATTCTTTAATGACCACAGTGAATGGCCATTCAAACTTGTGCAAGTGGATTTCTTCTGATCTCACAATGACACATTCTGAACCAAGGAATATGGTCATTTATCAAATGACTGAAATAAAGAGCAGGTACATTGAGTTGTATTGTCTATGCTGGATCAGGTAATGGTAATTGCTTTAAGCTGATGGAGGGAAAAAAAAAACAGTTAAAGCCCCACTGGCCCTGCAGTCCAAACCTGAGAGCATTTTACCAGCTGTGAGGTGGGGAATCCCTTTTAATCCCAGTGTTCCTACAGCTATGTTCCCCTGTTTGTTGAACAATTTTTGTGAAAGGATTCCAAACTCTTCTTTCCACATTATAAAGATATTGTTAATAACAGTTTTTTGTTGGGGTAGCACTTGGTTTAGGACCTGTTATATAGTTTTTTTTTTGTAAGGTTTGGGGACCTTTTGTACAATAGTTGTAAATGGTTAGGACTTTAAGATAAAAAAAAAATGTAAATTAATTAAAAATAACCATTGGAGTTTGGTGGTTTTCCACAACCTCATCGAGTTTGCAATGAAGGCTCTTAGAGTCCTGTTGATGTTGTACAGCTCCATGCATTCAGTGATCCATGTGTGGTGACAATGAGTCATAGGCTTTCCTGTAATCAATCCAGGCAGTGCACAGGTTAGTCTGCTGGGTCTGCAGTCTATCAGAGGAGCCAAACACCAGGGCCGGCCGTAGGCTTTACGGGGGCCGCTAAGCTGAATTTGCCCTCAGGGGCCCTCGCCTCGTCACTTCAGTGCCACAAATTCATATTTGACAACATTAAAGACATCCTCACAAACCTCTCTAAAAACACTGCAAATTCTAGCGGTATTCTAAATTCCAGAGTATGATAGATATACACATGTAAGGAAGGAGGGTTCTGCCAAAGAAATTTTTCAAAAATCTGGATAAAAAAAAAAAAAAAAAAAAAAAAAAAAAAAACATTTCTTGGTTTTGGTGCATTTTAATGTGTTCCAGTTGACTAAAGTGGGCTTTACATTTATCAATTTCTTTATGTCATACAATGCAGGGTTGGAGTAGCCAAAAGATGTACTTAAGCAAGGGTACACTTACTTCAAAAAGGGTACAAAGTAGTGATCCAAGTTAAGAGTTGCACAAGAGAAACAGCACATTGAGCGCACCTGTAATCATATGTGACTGTCACATAAAATATACAAATATTTAGGACTCCAAAGGTTTTTTATAGTTCACAGAGGATATCGACGCAGCTGCTTGTATTTACAATAGTAGCATGCTAACATTGCTAAGTGGGTGTTGGCGATTATTTGCTTGCCTAACTTATTATTGACAAACAATTTATTGACTCAATAGAGTGGGTTCAAACCTTTTAAAAAGGCATATAGCATGTCCACAATGGTCAAAGTGTGGCGTGGTAAAAGTAAGACAAAACTCACTCTTATGCTAACAGTGGTGCGTTAGCAGTTAGTGGTAGGAAGTCAGCTTGGTAACAGTTAGCTCGTTAGCAGTTAGCGGGTTAGCAGTTATAATGCGCATTCACAACATTCAGGAGTCGTTCACAGGTGATTATTTTGTTCAGGCAGATGTTAACAGAGGTTTCTGTCATAATCAACATTGTTAATGTGACACAGGAGCAGTGACACTTTAACCACACTCACATCATCTGATGTTTAGAGACAAAAGACGAGCCACAAACAAAAACAGCTTAAGTAATAAACAGACTCACCTGCTGTCCTCTGTCCCTCTGAGGTGTGTCCTCTGTCCCTCTGAGGTGTGTCCCGTCTGTCCCTCGAGGTGTAGTTCCTCCGTGTCCCGTCTGCAGAATTATACACGTCCAGCTTCACTGTTTTATCTGCAGGTTCAGTCGTGTAAAGTGGTGTCATATTTTGAGGAGTCTCTGAAAAGTCCTGCTCCCAAAAAGATCTTCCTCTGGACTCTTCATGCTTTGTCCTGTACTTATATAATAACTGAACTTAACAAAACTTTTAGTCTGTAAAACATCCATTTAATGTCCCTTCTGCTGCCTCAGCGCTCCAGTGCACCTGGAGAGGACCTGTGCACCTGTGTAAAAACACGTAGCTGTCCACCACACTGCCCGATTAAAAAACTAATGTAGGCAGAACATATCTAGGCTACTGACAATAAAAACACATCTAATTATTATAAGAGGCATATTTAGACTCGTATAAAACACCCGAGCGCGCATTTAGTTTTCCAGAAAAAACAACAACTTTCAATCATTATTATTCAATATAAATGTATGGGCTCTTGGGGGGCCCTCTGGTGGCCTCTGGGCCCTAAGCAGCTCCTTACTCTGTTTATAGGCGGGGCCGACCCTGCCAAACACTATATTCCATATACAGTATTCTCTGCTCTCATATATTTGGTGTTTTCTGTGTGTAGATACAATGTAGAAAGTAGTATAACTACAGAAAAAAAAAACAAAAAAAGGAACATTGAATGAGAAAAATGTGGTCCACACTTTTGACTGGTCGTGTATATTATAAAAATAAATTAAGATTTAAAGGGATTCAAATGAATCATTTTTACTCTGTTACAGCATATCATAAGCAAATCCTTACCTTGTGAAATTGTTCAACAATTGCCATGAAACTTTTCTGATTCTAAAAAAAAACAAAGAAGAACACACAGACAATGCATTACTGTAGTTACATTAGATTATGAAACATACAATACACAGGGAACTACAGTTGTCCAGAAATAAAGCATATGAGACATAGCACTGAGCGACTTAGAGTTTAGCTTACATTCCCTTGGTGTAAATGGAACATATTAGAACTTGGATTGTCAGTGCGATAAACGTGCATGGAGCATCTAAGAATGTGCACTGCCTGCTGGCAAAATTAACTGGGTGGAGGAAATTGTTAGTGTCTGTGTCATTTGTGCTCATTGACTGTACGATGGGCCTGAGGTGGGACAGTGGCACACTGCACTTTTCAGAGGGTGAGCGGCAGCCTCCCAGTCGTGCTGCAGGAATGGGAACTTAAAGAGGGGGGTTATTATGCAAAATTGACTTTTGGGAGCTGTTCCCTCATCAAAAATCATGCCTGATGCAGTTGTATATGTCGTCCATGTTTGAGTAATTTAGCAATTTCTCCCGGGCCTTATTCAAACCTCCTTACGGTAGCTGTAAGAATTTGTCAAATGTTCAGCCGACAAGCCTGCATCACCCATGCTCCCACATGACAATTCTCCTAAATATATAAAAGCAGAATACAAAACTGTACAGCAACTTCACAAACACTGATCAGATGATGGCAGTCAGTTTCATTAGCGGACTGTACACCTATTGTAATGTGATAGCGCTGTGAAAGGAGTGTGACTTAACTTCAAGCATCAAAAACAAAATTGAAACTCATAAAACATATTGTTTCAGCAAATTTAGCATTTTCAAAACAATAAAAGATAACATGGTGATCTGAATATGTTATGTGTTAGCAGTTATGACATGTGTGCACTCTCTGTGGAAGCTCCCAAATGAGACTTTACATCGAGTCAGCTACTTATACTTTGTAATGAGGCCACAGGAAGCTTTTAGCTCCATTAGCCTCCAATTAAGTGGATGGAATATATTGAATACTGCTCAATGACAGCATATATATTGGTATTGTTAGGAAAAAATGTTCAAGACATGTGCAAGATATTCTATATCTGACTGTATATGTGTGTGTACACACACACACACACACACACACACATATATACACACACACACACACTTTTTTTTCAAATAACTAAACTGGCAAGGACTTATTGACAGGAATGCACTAGCTCATGACTTGCCGTCATACCAGTAAAAGATGCTCCAGCCATTGGAGTTGCTCCCTAGGCCCCTGGGCTGCAGCCAGGTAAGGCCTGATGTTAAAGTCACTCAGTTACATAAGTATTGCCCAGCTGTTGGATAACAACATATATGCAGCAGTGTATACAGAAGTGTATGCTTGGCATGTAGTGCTAGAGTCCTTCCTTGGCATCTTTAGGACGATCAAATTGTAGTGGGATCCTGATGAACTAATAGAGTAGATGCAGAATGTTGTTATTGTTACTCTGGGAAAGGGTTTACCAATCTTTTTAGACTCAAGGGGTGTTCAAGGGCTACTAGTTCAGAAATGTATCAAGACTCAAAACTCATAGGCCTACTGTTTAACTGTCAGGGATTAACCCCTGTCTTGTCACAAATGTAAGTTTTTAAACTAATGGTGAGTCACAGAGACCACTGTATTTTAAGAATCATATTGCAAAAAACATCAGCTTACTGAATTAATATTTTTAGAAAAAGTCTCAGGGGCTACTGGGGCAAGCCCCAAAGGGCACCGTTGCCATGGTGACAAAAGATAAAATGCAATATACACAGCATCTTTTGCATATCTTTCATTTCTCTAATTGACAGTTTTCTTTTACGGTTTTGAGATCCCCTCGCAAATGGAAATTTATACCTCAAGGGGCTATTCTCCTAAATAAATCAATACATTTGAGTGAAACTTGGTGATGTGTCATCACACAATGCTCATATTCACTGGGAATATCCAGGTTCCACTGATTGGTTCTAAATTAGCAACATTAGGCGTTGTCTTGGTTGAAACCTACAGACAGCCTCATTAGTTCAGTTGAGCCCGTTCTGTTCTCCCTAACCTCAGAGAGACCGACACACACAGAGCATCCACCTCTGTACTGTCGCCCTCCCTCAGTGCCAGTCTCCATGCTCCTCCTTCACAGTCTTCCCTGTTTGCGTCTCTTCCTTTTCTCTAGCTGTCCATGCTGACTGATCCTCTCACATCTCTGATGTTGACAGCGTTTCATTTCACGGTGGGATGTCACTGCATCATCTCAATGTGCTTGGTTCCCAGAGGCTGCGCTGTACACAACTCATCTGAGAGAAGAGAAAAGAAAGCCCACCTTGCTTATGTTGTGTGTTCAGTTGTAGTAAGGATCCATCAATAATACTGGACCCACTAAGTATTGGCTGATAAGGGCCAATTGATGACATCACAGCGATATTTATGTAAACTAAATTAACTTTTTGATCGGATTAATTTTAAACTCAAAAATACACAAATTCAGATGCTCTGTCTCTTTTACTCCTACACACCGCTCACAGACTGAGCCAACAGAGCAATGTGTAATAAGGGAGCGTGAGTCGGCTGGCCATGCTTGTCACGGTGGGGGAAAACTGGACTCAAACGCAACACAATAGAGCAATCAAATGTTAAACTACAACGGATAAGTTGTCTTTTAACTGCAGGTAATACAGAATATGGAAAATCAGGCAAGTAAACAACTAAGGATAAGGGTCTTATTTAATATCAACAGAAAATGTCTTCCAATACTGGGAATTCAAATAAGGGAACCAGGCTGGGGAAAACAAATGGGAACAGGTTACTGCAGGGGACAAATGCAGATTCAGGATATCAGAAATACAACAGGTATAATCAGAGTTCAGAGTTTTTTCAGGGCTGCGAGTTGGTCTTGAGTGTTTCAACAATCTAGCAAGATCTAACTGCAGTGAGGGAGTATATATAGGCAACCCTGGGATGATTACCAAATGAGAGGCAGCTGCAGGGAAGACAGGGAAGTGACAAAGAAGGACTGGAACAGGATCTGGATTGGGGGGGAAACAGAACTATCACAATGCTGCTTGTACCCTCCTGACTATTCCCACTATTCATCTATTTTTAAGAATAATCTTTTTAAATCATTTGAGCATTTAATGTTGTCTACTGCCCTCTCAAACCCCCACCTCTAACCACTGATTTTATCAAATAGATTCATTCCTTTAATTTATCCCCATCAGTAACTGTTCCCGCTGACTCAAAGGGCCACACAATGGATGTGGTTTTATTAACTTTTGGTCTCAGTCTGTGAAATGTGGCCACCAAGATGTGATCTGGCACATCTATGTGTCAGATCACATAGCAATTTGATTTTGATGTTGTTTTAGCCCCTCAGTCTTTTAATCATGGTTTATCAGATTGTTCCTGTGTTTTTTCACACACTATCTGCTCTATGTTTTTCCTTTTTTTTTTATTTATTTTTTTTTTTTCAGCTCCTTTGATTACTTTTAACCCTAATTTTAGCTTTGAGGAGAGGGTCTCCCTCTTTTATCAAACAGCTTAGTGATCTTAGATTGCATGCACCTTTTAAAGAAAGAAACACAAATCGGCGGAATCAGGGCTCAATATAAACACACACAAGCTAAAAAAGGCTGTGTAGTTTGCCATGTAAACTCTTTTTGCTTTGTAAAATATTTTTGGACTTGGCCAAATGACTTGGAAACTGTGTATTAAAAGCCATGTGGAGATCATCTTAACCTTTAACATTGATGATGTTACAGTCCCCTTCATCATGCAGAAGAAGAACAGAACTGTAGTGCATCGTGATCATGAGTTCAAACTTTATCATAGGATGACCTCAAAGGCCTTTGAGCAGATCCTAAAAAAAACAAGGCTGTGAGTATCTTACAAGACTCTTCCCATTCTTTAGACAGCCACTTTGAAATGTTGCCTTCTGGAAGCAGGTATAGAGTGATTAACCTGGTTCAGGCCAGATTGATATGTCTAGCACTTTGAATTGAGTTGTACACATCAATGGCTCTCGCTGAAAGTGATCAGAAAACACAGAACGTTCTGGACAATGACTTAAATCTGATTGATCCTCACAGCAACAGCAACAAGTCAAAATGCTCTTACTTTCTGTACATTTTTCACAAAAACATGGTCCATATTGACAGTAAAATAGGCTGTAGTACATTCTGTTGGCGTCATCATGTCCGTTTTGGTTCACTTATGCGCTTCACCTTTGGCTTGGGCACTTCCCTTTGGCTTCCACACACAAACCTCAATGCTCAGAAAGTCTCTCAAGAATGGATGTCAATGAGTCTGTGACCTCACAAATGATATCATGAGTATCCATCCCTGTACAAGGTTCATATAGAGGTGCCAACAAACAAAAACATGAGAGGGTCTGATGGTTCTCTCGGGAACTTGACTAAAATAAATGACATTTCCTCCTTAATAGACTATAAAAACGGGCCTAGTTATGCCATACTTGTCATTAACTGCATTATTTTATGTGGCAGCAGTATACTGCACATCTCGCAGTATACTCGTGCTATGGAATCTAACATTGTGATTTAGAGGAAAGATTGTCAAAAAAACTAAAAAAGTGGCTAAAAGACTCAGGTGGTTGGATGTAGAATGTGTTTGTGGACGTTCTTTGTAAAGTGTTATCTTGGATTGATTTGGCGTTATGTGCCGGTTAAGGGTGGACTCTGTGAGCAGTGACAGTCACACACATGAGCGAGAGGCAGCAGAGGGAGGGAGCTGAGCCACAGCCAAAATTCTTTGGATAATACTGGTCAGTGTTTTTAAAACTGACTTGTCCACATCTGTTCGTCTTCCACATTAAAACCTTAAAAATATATATTAATCACAAAGGCAATTAAGGCAAAGGGTCAGGTGCTTGAGCACCTCCGGGGGCTGCCTGTGCACGCCCACTGTCGCCTGATTTATCATGATCTCTTTTTTGATATTTCTTTACTATATGCTATTGTTCTCTCTTAGCATACCGCTCTATGATGAGTGTGCAGCATTAAGTAGACACTACGTTAGGAAAATCAATTAAACAAAACGGTGACAGAGTCACTGAAGTAGACTCACATGATTGAATGTACTCTCAGGCCGACTAGGGGACAAGTCAAAACAACGAATCCAGAGTTGTGTGAAGTACGTGAGATTTTTAAACAGAAACTACCCCCACTTTCTCGATCTTAGCCATCCCACGCAGTTCCCAGTCTTTGATAGATTATTGTAACTAAAGAATGTGGCCTTGTACACAGGAGGAGACGAAGCAATTATCATTATTAATTATATGAGCTATAAATCGGTTACAGTTGAGACAGACAGAACTTATGCTACAAACCTGCAGGCAAAAAAGTTACAGCAGAGCATCACAGATTATTTTCAATGTATATTATACTAACTCTACAATACACAAACAACTACAGTTTTTAAAAAAAAATGAACCTGACAGTTCAAATGGATTAAAATGTTGCTGAAACTTCAGAGTTTATTTGTGCAAATGGGAGCAATTTGGAAAAATTTCTCCCATTTTGTAATAATTGTATGAAAAAAAATACATTTGAAAAATGTTGTGCAGTTTTTGCGGCTTGCAGCAATTTTTACAATGCAATTTTTGAGCAGAGAGACCATAAGAAGTGGAAAAATTGAAAATAATATTTGATGCCCCACCTCTTGAGATGATGTCTGGGTGAACGCCCTAGGAGTTCGTAAAAGTACGACGTTTACATAAAATAGTGGATGACATTGGCACAATAATACGTTTTTTACTTGATCTACTGATGATCTACTTGTGAGTCAGATTTCATGCTTGCACGTGCATTTTTTTGTTTTTGTTTTTTTGGCATTGTTCCATTTTTCTAATGCTTTTTTTTTTTTTTTTGTGGGGGCACTGATGCACCATATTATTTGTTTTTGTAAATAACCAGAAATTGGAAAACCACAAACCACATTTTAATGTTGAGCAAATTTTAGTTTGTTTTTGCCATTGGGGGGATGGGGGGTTTTGGTCCTGAAAAAAAACAGTGCCTTTGGGCTGTACTTGGCACTAAACTCATCGTTGCAAAAACAATAGGCCCCAGGCCCTGTAAAGGCTCAGGTGAGGGCCCCTTATCACTGACAGGTATTTCACTCTAAGCATTGCTTTGCGACACTAATAGGCCCATTGTCAGCTTCTAGTGCACAGACCTAATAATAATAATAAGAAGAAGAAGAATGCATACAGCAATGAACTATAATAATAATAAATATGCTTTATAATATAAATTATTATAACATAAAAACAAGGGCCGGCGTTATAATAAAGTAAATACAAATAGACTTTAGAGTTCTGTGGCGATCCTGTGCTGAAGTGTCCGACACGTTCTTCCCCCACTGCACGAGCTCACTTGGGGTCTGTCAGGAAGTGGGTGCTCCAGCTGCAGGTGGAGTTAAAGCATATGGAGCAGTTTCCTGTCATCATCCCTCTGTGGTCAGACTAGTGCACCACAAAAATGCCTCTTACCTGCCTCACTGCTTTAGCTCTCCTTGGGTTTCCTCTTTTTTGGCAGGTGTGTATGTTTTTTTCAGTGCAATAAAAGCAACCAAAATGAAAAAATACATGCTGTTAATTTATTTATTTTTGTTGTTTTTTTTGTTTTTGGTTAAAAAGTTACCTACTGTGTCTTTGAAAGAGATAATATTTATTTTTAAAAACCTTTTTAAAAACAAAATATAACAATAGATGTTTTAATTCAGCAATTAATAATGCATTCAATAAATTTACTTACTTAATTTACTTTACTAAAAATCTGGTGCTGTTAGTTGGATTCATAATTTATGCAATATTTAATTTAGAATTTAATATAACAATTATATATATATATAATATTTTTTAAATATTTTTCCATTTAATTTGTCACTTTTTCTCCCCTGAGCTGAGAAATGTAAAAACAATGAACATTAGCTCAGAAGAGAGAGCTCTGATTGGGTCCCGAAGCGGTTGTACCACAGGACCCCAATCAGAAGCTCTGCATCAAGAGGCCTAAAGCAAAGGATGCAGAGCATTCTGGTGATGATTTTATTTATGACCTGTGTGTACTACATCAGATGGAGTAAATGCTCCACCTGACAGTACAGTAGTTTTGAGCAGATCCACAGTGTAGTGCTGTTTACTACAAGCTGTGATTCAACAACCAGTAAAAAAACTACTGATTACGACACCAAACAAGAAATTATACTACAACATGGTATTAACCTTAAGAAAGTTGTGTAGCACATTATTATTTTGCTTTTTTTTGTCTTCCATCTCTAAAATTCAAACAGTGCGTACTGATTGCCCTCCCACAAGAAGGTTGTAGGTTCGACTCCTGGCCTCTCTGCCAGGGACTTTGTTTCCTTGTGTGTGTCTGGGTGGGGTTTCTGGGAAACTACAGTTTACCCCCAATCAGGACTTTTCTGGTTTGGGGCATCACGTTTGCTAATTCCTTTTACTATGAGAATATATCTTATTGTTTCTTCTTCACAAAAAATCAAAATGTTAAAGGCACTATTACGCTGTTTCTGATCTATGTTCTAATGGGTTTCCTCATCAAAAAAATCTATCCGTGGAGTATTTTGTTTCATTCACACATGTTTAATACACACATTATTATGTAAAAACAGAAACTGAAAAAACACTCTGTTCCACCTTGTGATGTCATGTGGTAATACAGGAAGTGCTCCTCTGTGTTTTTAAACTGCTTAGCCCTCATTAAAATCATTTGGATGATTTCACCTCTCCAATTGTCAATCTCTACTGAACTAAAGGTAAAAATGTAGCTCTACTGAACTAAAGTTGAAAAAATGACTGCTTCATGACATCACAAGGTGGGACGAAGCATTTTGAGCGTTGGACGTTTAGGACAGACTAATAAGAAAGGATAATTGAAAACATGGTCGTGAATGAAACAAAAACAACAACTCTAGGCATGTTTTTTTATAAGGCAGCTGCATTTTAAAATGACTTAAAGCTCACAATTCAATGTTTCAGTAATACAATTGTCCCTCGCTATATCGCGGTTCACCTTTCACAGTCTCACTGTATCGTGGCTTTTTTTTGTGTGTGTGCAATTGTTTATGCTTTTTTTTTTGTGTGTGCATGAACTCCTGTACAGTGCAGAGTATATGTCCAGCCAAATTTACAGAAATGTTCTATCGCAGTGTGACTCTTAAGTGCTGTATGTTTGCAGGTTTTCTCCATCGTCAAAACCCACAATGTCGATGAAACGTTCTGCACTGACAAATTTCAGAAACGCTTTGGACTTAAAAGTGTTTCTGTGCACAACACATTTAAAGCATCGAGGGAGAAGAGAGATATAATATATGAAGGTCTTCTGAACTTTGAGAGTGGTTTTAACAAGAGGAAATATGAGGAAAATGTTAATGCCTGTCTGAGAGAAAAGTGGATAAAGTGTGGTGGTGAGGGTTTTACAGCCGCAAAACATATATAATAATTGTAAAAAAAATAAAGCTGACTACTTCGCGGATTATTTTTAGAAGGTAAACCCCCGCGAACATAACCACTGTATAGCGATCTCTCCCGGGTCTGATCCAAACCCTCCTTTCCCCTTTTAGCTGTAAGATGATAAATCTCCAAGCCTACATCACCAATATTCCCAACAATACATTACACCTTTACAAACCTGATGAGATGTGCAGAGTAGTTCATTCGCAGAAGACGGCGATTACGACATGATAGCTGCTGTGGGGGGGGAGTCACTTTTCAAAACACGCATATGTGTATTGGTGTGTGTGTACTGTTATGTTACTATGTGAATTATACATGCAGGGTTCAAATACAATATGCTAACTAACTAAGTAACTTGACTCCCAGAGCATCAAAACCTAAAGTAAAACATGTTAATCCTTGTTTTCGCCGAATTTAGCATATTCAAACCATTAAAAGCTAACATGGTGGTCTAAATATGTGACGTGGTAGCTGTTAATACCCCATCAAAGTAAAACAGCCCCCATGTTTAAAAGCCAGCGGAAGTCCTAGATTCTGAATAGTAACAGTAGCAGCTATAAATAAGTGCTTGTTATACTGAGGAAGAAATAGGGTTCGCAGCCCAGAGGTGCTTGTTTTGTATTCCCATTAACCGTTCTATCAGCACCCTCTAGTAATTGGTCTGTTCATTAATGACAACAGCATTACCATGGAGCTTGGTCAAAATTTTCATTAGACTATTTACAAATTAATTTCCCCGCTCCACACCGCGCGCCAATGATTGAATTGTGAATGCCCAGTCGTACATCACTAATTGAGATAACATGCTTGGACCCATTGAGCACAGGGCGAAACGTGTTCACGCCACAAGCAAATCCAAAACTACAATCGGTTATGGGTATCGTCGTCATGGAAAACATGGGGGCGGAAGGACACAAGCCTATCTCCCTCTCTCCGTCTCTTCTCAGTCTTTCTCGGGCAGAGTGAGAGGAGCAGGGCTGCGCCGATAAAAGACACCTCATCTCCACACGCTCTCCGCTTTGAGCAGCTTTTTGAGGAGCTTTGGTGGAGCAAGGAGCGCCTCTGTTGTCTGACTAAAGGTATCTACAACTATGAATCAGTATTAGGAATGATCAAAACCAGTAAAAGCAGATGAAATGACAAGGGTAAGTAAGTAATAAACAGGCAGAGCTGTGACATTAAAAGGTCCTATATTATGCTGTTTTCCTCATCAATAAACATAAGGGCGCTGTGTTTTGTTTCATGTCACACATGTTTAAACACACAAACGCCTGCATATTTAGGCTTGGAAAACACAGCGTGTTCCCACCTTGTGATGGTCAGTGGTGGTTAATACAGGGACGTTTTACAACTCCATACATCTTTCAATTAGAATCATCTTGGATCATTTCAGCCCTGGAATTGCCAATCTTACTGAACAAAAGGTAAAAGAATCTGTCTTTGGAAACTATTGCTTTGTGACATCACAAGGTGGTAACAGAGCATTCTGAGGTTAGAGACGTAGACAGGCTAATAATAAAGGATTATGCAACCGTTGTGAATGAAGCAAAACATGAGGTAAACAATATTATAATATGACTTAAAAACTCACCAGTCGATTTTGGTAGTATAGGACTTAAAATACAACAAGAATGACATAAAGTTGTTATCAAAATTCCTTGCAAGGACTAGGATGACAACGAGGAATAAAATAAAAAAACAAGTAAGCTCCAATATAAAAGGATTATGTTATGTATGAAGAAATATTTCACTATATATTTTATTTTCAAATTGCCTCAAAAGAGGTTATATGAGACATTGTAGCTTCAAAGGCTGTTTTCTCAAAATACATTTGTTTTCCATTTAGGGGTGGACATAAGGATCACCCTCGGTAAAAACAAGCAACTACATACTCCAAACTTTCCAGGATTGTAACGTAACAAGAGTTCTAAATGACCCATATGGAAGGATTTTTTTTAAATAAGTCTATTTCCAAGTATGACCCTATTAAAGTTTTAAGCTCCAAAAAAATGGTGCAAAATTTGTAATTGTTCGGCACTTTTTCAGTGAGATTGTGTTTACTGAAATACAAAATAAACCCTGTGTGATGATGAAAATGTGGGCTACCCAATTTTGTCTACATTTATGCGGAGTAAATTAAAGCAGAAAGAAGTTTCAATATGATCCTTTAAATCGATGATTTATGTTTCCTATTTACCCTTGCAGTGGCTCACCTTAATTATGATCAAGGGGGCACCAAATATCACAGTTGTCCGGTATTACAAAAAATAACATGGGTCTAAAGTCAAATGAAACTAAAGGAAGAAGAAGGCGAAGAAGAGGAGAAGAAGAAAGAAGGACTTTTTGACTTTTACAAAATTACATGTATTTGTTCCACTGTTAGTTCAAGAACATATACTACAAAACAAATAGAAAAATCATACAAACTTATGTTTTCAAAGGTTCACCCGGTTCCATTTCAAGCCCTCCTGACACGGATAGTACAGCTGCCCCTCCCTCAGCGAACACGTGCCCCCCTCACGTCCACACAGCTCGAAATCCTCCACTTGCCCCACCAGTTTGCTGAGGGTGACCGGCACCTTGAAGGCGTCCCCAAACCAGTCTATTTAAAAAGGAAGTTCATCTGTACATGACCCAAGATGGAATTGATTTAGTGCCAATAGTTCTGCGTTTGGCCACCAGAAAATTGGAGCCAAACTCAGAAAGCTCCCGGGTCAAGAGCTGTCCCAAAGTCGTAACCAGCGTTACAAGAGAGGAAAAGGGCCGAGGGCACGACAGCTACAGCGTCAAGGTGTAGCTTTCTATGAGTCCAGGAAGGCACAGTGGCTGTTCTGATCTTGGGTCCATAAGTGGGCCACCTGTATGATTGTGGCCACGGTCCCGTGCCACCACCGCCACTGTAGAGCCGCCATAGCGTTTCTCACGGGGAGGGAGGTACAGGGCCTCCAGCAGCCCTGCGGAGAGAACCCAGGGCCAACCTCCCCGACCCACTGACTCTGGGGACCGAGCAGATTGCTCTGTGAAGGACCTTAGGCAATAGGAGGTGGAGTCCTTTTCTCCACTGCGGACATTCTGGGCGGACATGAGGGAAGCAAACATAACAGGGCCTCCGGCGCGCCCGCACCCAAATCGAGGGGAAAGGGCCCAAGCTGGAAGGTGGCGATTGTCCATAGAGCCCAGTAACTCTCTGACGCGGATGGAGAGTCGCGCTGCACCTCTACAAGAAGCTGCTGCAGACACAGAAGCGGGTCCGGCTCAGGACCTCAACCCCAGTACTCTGGAGAGAGCTGCACTTTTCCAGCCTGTTCAGTTCATTTTAGATCAAAGTAATCCTTTGCTGAGCCTCCGAATTTGGGCTCTTTTGAGGATAAGTGGATTGTGTGATGAATCTATAAATGCGGTCTAGAAGTTTGCTGCGCCACACTGACACCATGGCGCGGGACCCCTGGACTGGGGTTTACACTCTCTTCCAGGGTCTTTAAGGTCGTATCTACCTAGTACAGTGGCCAGCAGGGCAGCTTGTATTTGGGTGGGACTTTACCATGTATCTTCGTGAGTGAGTGTTGTCAGTTCCTGTCCCCTACCACCACACCACAGAGTCACTAGTTAAAATTTTGAGATGTCTGTTCAAATGTGTCCATAACTGCGTAGGCTCACAGTGAGTTGTGTCCATAGACTGTTATTAAGACAAAGGTGTTTCACTAATTGCCCCTGACACAACCTGCAGCCTGTCGGCCCCTCTAACTTCCAGGTGAGAGGCATACCCAAGCCTCACCCGCCAGACTACAAGCAATGACACACCTTGTGCTCACAATAGAGCTGCTGGGACCGCATGAAAAATCTGCCCTGACACCAAAACCCTGCTCCAGTCTGGTCACCTTGTCACCAAGTGCGGTGGTCGCATCTGTAGGAACAAACACATCGAT
>JAIEZT010000725.1:0-33936 GCA_019594935.1 Periophthalmus modestus | reverse complement strand
TGGTGTGGAAACGACTACTCTCAAAAATTCAAGAAAAATTTGCAATAGTGCATGCGTCCCCAGTGCGGAACGTTTGCTCCAGGCCAGAATATATCTAGTGGGATTTATTGTGAACTACAGACAGAAGCATTAACGGGATGGGGCCAGTAGGACAGAAGATAAAGGGATGGGGCCGCTACTGGACAAAGCCATAAGGGATGGGGCCCGTACAGACCAGAAGCATTAAGGGATGGGGACAGCTTACGGACAGAAGCATTAAGGGGACAGGGCCAGGTGTGTCCTTTACTTTGTCGCCTGGCAGTTTTTATGAGTAAAAGAGTCTTTGCCCCCCCTCCCCCCCCCCAACCCAGACTTGTGGTGGAAGTTAAAACCCAACCAGCGCAACACAAACTGTATATTAAAAAACAAAGACTGTATAGTTTAGGTATCCTGAGTATTTGTTGCGATTGGACAGGAAGGTTAGCTAAGATTTTTGTCTTATCTATATGAAAAGCACAGTGCATATGTCAGCCAGTGAGGACAAGTCCCTGCGGGACCAGGTCAGCCACACACACACTCCCAATGATGCGATGCACGAAAACAACACACTATGTGGTGACCTTTGACCCTCCGTACAAAAACAGCCAAAAAAAAACATCAGGCATAAAACATGTCAACGTCACACAGGGGTAAAATCAGTTTCAGAAATGGGGGCCAGGAGTCTCGTGAGGTGGGAGATGCATTTCCTTCTGCACCATACATGGAATGGAGTCCCTCTGCTACCAATAAAATGCAGAGATCGGTCCACCACCAAAGTTTTTCGAGTTATGCAGGAATCAGGACTTTTTTTGTGTTGGCTTTGCTGTTACAGGCCTGCTGGTGAGAAGACATCAGCTTACACAGCACAGTAAAATTAAACACTTTCAAAATAACAGCATGCATGGGTGATAGGACGATAAAGGTTCTTGTTAGAATTTCCTCACAGGTTAAGAGTTCGGATATGTCGACATACTATTAAGTCAACTGTTTTACATAGTAGTCTGGATGACAATGGCCATAGGCACTTTGACACAGGGCTGAGCCAAACCTTAAAGGTGACTATAGACAGTGGTGAGATCTAAGTCTGAGCCTGGTCGCTGGTAGATTAAGCCCCCACACGGGCCTTTTAAGATCTGCTTCTTCTGACTTTTGTACCTCAGTCGATCAGTGACAGCTCCTCGCTCCCAGCCGGCTAATCTCTCCCAAACAAGCGTTATCACAGACGCTATCAACCCACTCCTAATGGACGCTGTACTATCGAAAACAGGACCTAAGTAGCATAGCGCCAAACAGCCACAATCTCAGTAAAAAGCCCTGCAAGTGTATGTTTCCTGTAGTACTCTTCCAGGGGTTGGAAGAAGACCCAATTTTGAGTATAAGTAAGATCTGGGAGCAAAAAAAAAAAAGACAAATATCACATAAAAAAGGATTTGAAGAGGGAGTGCAGAAAGGCAACGTATTGTAGGTAAACAGTTTTTTTTTGGACTAGAGTATTCATATAGTTTTGTTTGCTCAAATTATGAAGTTGAAAAAAAATACGCCCCTCAGCTTTTTCAGCATGTTCAAACAGTTGGCCTATAAAAAACTACGTACTTTTCGCTACCCTGCTTTAGTTTCTGTAATGACTGTACTTTTCGTTCAGTTCAAAAATCATAGTGGAGTAGATATGCTCGCAAATGTAGTGAAGGAAAAACTTAAGTACTTAAAAATTGTGCGACAGTACAGCCTACACTTATCTTAATTCACTTGTTATGTTCACTCCAAATAAGAGGCAATGGAGATTATTACACATACAGCTATCCCAGAGTAGCAGAGGGAGGATAATAAAATAAGGTTAATTACTTCTTTGGGCTTGGGGCAATTTACAAACAATGCCAAGTACAATAAATTATAATAAAATAAAGCCATGGCCTACATTAACCATAAGGTAAATAAAAGAATGATGTTTTTAAACTTATATAGCATCGTTGTGCATGTAGGATCTGGAACCAAAGTCGATCATATTGCCTAATCGGCTCGAAATCCATATGACCATTTTTATATCTGTAAAGCTCTCTTTGAATTTGAAAATAAACTGATAAATTAACCTATCCTACCTTGAAAATGAGGTTAATGGAATGGATGGTGATTTGCAACTTTTAGCTTTTTAGATATAGGCTCCAGAAAAATGTACAATGGTGAACACGCCAGTTTTGACTGAGCCAATGATTACAATCGTCTTACCTATTTACATGCTACATACTCTAACCCCGACTGGTTCTGCCAGTAGGATGTCCAGGCAAACATGCGACCGTTTTGAGTTAAAGACTTATAGTAGTTCTTCTTTTGTACATTAAGTTTTTCCATTACGATAAGAAGATATGGCAAGTTTATTTGTAAGCACAATTGGACACAAAGTCATTCAAATGTGATGTGCAGAATAGAAAGGACTAAATCTGCAATATAAACAACTCCAAATATAATAATAACTCACAATGCGCTCTCAACAGAGAAAACGACGCCAGAATACCGCCTTCAGTATATTGCCACAGCTTAAAGACTGTTGGAGCTGGATCCCAGATGTCGAAGTCTCAGGAAGACGGTCCAGCTTTAAGCCGCATAAAACTGTTTAAAAAAATGTGTAGTCCTGGTTAGTCCAGGTTGAAGCCTTGTTAGTCTGGTTTTAGTCCTGGTTTCGGTCTGGTTGTCGGTGCGTCCATGGGTTAATCCGGGTGAATCTGGTGTAGTCTGGTTGCGCCTGGTTAATTGGTTAGTCCTGTGTCGTCCTGGTTAGTCTGGTGAGTCCTGGTTTAAGCCGGTTTAGTCGGGTTAGTCTGGTTAGGCATGGTTTCAGTCCTGGTTTAATCTGGTTTAGTCTGGTTTAGTCCTGTTTCGTCCTGGTACCGGTTTCGTCCTGGTTTGTCCTGTTGTATGGTTTCTCTGGCGTAATCGGTTAGTTTGGGTTAAGTCCGGTTAGAACATGGTTCGTCTGACCTCTGCGCACCAGCCCGGATGGCCACTCCTGCCGTCCTTCGCGCCCACCCGACAGCTCCTCTGGCCCGCTCTCCGCCGTGCTGGCCTTGGCGTTCCCCCCCACAACCCTAGCCTCGTGCCAGCCCCTCCCGTCCCGGGAGTGCCCCTCTCCATGCTCCAACCCCCGGTGGCCCGGGACTGGGCCGTTCCCCTTCCCCCAGCCTGCTCCGCTGTCTCTCCACCTGCTCTGACCTCCGGTCCAGCCTTTCCTATGCCTCTTGGGCTCCTCAAGCCGCCCCTCTCCCCTCTCCCCCTCGCTGCGCTCATTGACCTGGCGCCGCATGTCTGTGTGCGTCCCCTCCTCGTCACTCTTTCTCCCCGGTCTGTTTTCCCAAGCCCCCGCTTTTGCCTCAATGCTCCGCCCCCTCATGGCATGATTAAATATTCCTTGTGTTCTCCGTTACCCCGCACGGGGCCCTCCAGGCCAACCTTTTCAGGCCCTCTTCACCGTTTAC
Organism: Periophthalmus modestus; assembly: GCA_019594935.1. Taxonomy (NCBI): domain Eukaryota; kingdom Metazoa; phylum Chordata; class Actinopteri; order Gobiiformes; family Gobiidae; genus Periophthalmus; species Periophthalmus modestus. Next base: position 30,451 of record JAIEZT010000725.1, on the reverse strand, counting down.
CACTACGCTTTGTCGTCCCAGCTCGTGCGTCACCTGCCCTGCCACTGCCTTGTTCTGAGCGTTCTTGTCCTGGCTATGTTTTCTTGTGTCCTTCCAGGTTAAACGCTCTGCAGCTTGTGCTTCTGTGGTTTCTGCCATGCCCGGACATGGGGAACACAACTCCCCGTTGGAAGTTCCGGGTATGGTGAATTCTACAATACAGTATCCTCAACTAAGTTAAAAATAAGAATAAGGCCTGAAGTCAAATAGGAAAATAAAAATAATTATAGCCTGAATCTATATTCACTGGACTTTGAACAGGAGTGTGTGAGAAAAACCAGAAGACACGGGTATCTCTGGACTATGGGTTGTCCAGAAATATACACAGATTAACAGACGGGGTTATCGGAGCAATATCATCTTGTCCCCCATACCATGCTACATCGTTAAATATTCGAACCAGCCCGGAAGTACACGACACATCATGACAAAAACGGGGGTCTTTGTGCTGCTGCTAAGCCATTTCTGCTAGGTTGCGGGAACCTCACTCAGAAACTACATTATTTTTTTTTTTTTTGTTTTTTTTTTTTTTCACCCTCCTGCCCCAGATGTGCCTAAACGCTGAGTAGGAGGTGAGCGTGCAACTTGGCTGCACAGAGCGTGCAGATGGAGTAGCAGCAGGCGCAAAACCGAGGGTATTTAAAGTTTACAGGGCCAATACTACGAATGATTTAAATTAACCTCCCACCCTCCCTCTTCTCCTCTCCCTGGCGCATATATTTCTCTGCCCGTACCTCCCTCTGTTTGTGCTCACTCGTCCGTTCCCCAGTGTGACCTTTTCTGTTCTGTTTTTGTGAACACTGTAGCCACGCTCTCCAGTGCGACCAGTTGCATGCCCTAATGAACCCGGCCAACCACCTGAAAAAAGGATCTCGACGTTTGTTTCCCCCCCGCGCTGTGGTCTTCAACACAGGATGTCGCTCCCTTCTTCCTTCCTGTTCAATTACCTCTTTTTGCCAACTAGCTCATGTGCGCCTGCATGTACTAACGGCCCCGTCCCCGTCCTGACAGTCCCGTGGAGACTCTGACTCGCGGAAGGACAGTACGGGATGTTCCACTCTGGTCTACCCTCCCGTCACAAGTTGACTTCCCTCCATTCAGCGGGGGGGGGGGGGGTTTGTTTTTTTTGACCTCTTGTTAAAATTTATACCCCCCTGGCCGACATCACATCTATGACGAAATCTACATGTCATGTAAAGTAAGGAAAAAAGGTTGAATAACTCTACTAAAAATATGTTTTAGATTTATACAAAGTCCTCAACGTCGCCACCAGTGCTATGCTCTGCGCTACATAATGCCATATATCTTGCTATATATATGTCGTCGGTATGCATATAAAATGTAGAAGAAGTAGTACAATCAAGAAAACAAAAAAACACTGAACGGGAGGGGGTTGTACACCCCTTTTTGCGTGGTAGTGTATTTCAACTATCAATCAATCAACAACAGAAAAGCGTGGGTTTAATCGAATATATTTGATTGAGTGGAGGACCCCAACACACACCCAAATTCAGTGGATCACAGTTTTTGTTTTTAAGTAGGGTGTTACATTATACAATTCCAGGCAACTTGAAACAAAAATATATTTGTGTGCACTTATTACCTTGATCCAGTCCCATCATGGTGACACGCACCAGGAATAGCAATCCTTGGTCCCTCAATACACAAACAAGGAACATCCACATAGTATCAGTAAAAACACTCCTTTGGTAAAGAAATGTAATGTGTTGACGTCCATCAAGTAGCCATAGCGAAAAAAGTGCTACTGTAACGCCAAATGTTTTTTGTCTGTGCCAGTCCGGCAAGTGGCCTTTTTCGCCTTACTAGGATAGGTGATAAGTCTTTGACCTTTCCAAGCAGAGAATACTCTTGTCTATAACAGGGTTCACACTTTGGAAATTGTTACCATCCAAGACAGGTAATAAGCTCACATCCTGAACAATCAATCTTGTAATGTGTTCAAAAATCTCCTTATGGCTGTTCCACGCTCCAGTAGAGGAGGCTACCCGTTTTCTGATCTTTGCGCTTTCCAAGGGAGAGATCCCTGTGATGATATCTGAAGAAACATGGGCAAGGTGTGTTTTTGCCATGAGCGCCTCTGGGCACGGCACGGCAGACAAAGCGGCACATTGCTCCTCGAGGCTGGATATGTGGTCGATGTCACTTTACCGCTAAACCGCAGACTTTATGACAATACGACACCACAACACCTTCAGTGGTCACCTGCTGTTCCCAATAGAGTTATAATTAAGTATCCTGTCGTTTACAAGTAAAAACACATGACAGAGGACAAAATTAACCAAATACGATATACATATATAACTAAATGTAATACACTACATCTAGTTGTGAATGCATCGACATATCAAACACTTCAAAAACTATTAGATTGCCTTTTGGCTCTGATAAGGTATTGTATCTGCATAGGGTGTAATGTATCATGAATGGGGCGGCATGAGGTGTGTCAATGATTCAACGTGTTATATGTAATATAGGATCTGGTGTCCATTCACAACAATGTGTGTCCCTGGTGTTGAAACAGGTGGCGCAGAGGTCAGATGTTTCTGGCATAATGTCGGGAAGAGTGCAGACTGTATCGGTGCTGCTCTGTGCTTCCTCTTACCTGGGCTTACTTTTAATCTTGACCTCTTACCGTGCTGGAAAATTTGTCTAGTTATGGATTCTTTAAGTAACCAAGACTTTTAAACCATTTTTTACATGTTAACAAAATATGGATGACAGCGAACATGTCTGGGGAAAGAAAACCAAAAGGAATCCCTTTTTTTGTGAAGTGCTTGGAACATCAACAACAATTAATGAGCTACAAGCTCTAGAATTGCTTTTTAGATCCTGAAAAATGACTTTTTAGACGAGATGAAAACGCTACTTTCAACGTAAAACCCGAGTGATACTGTTATTGGCAAAACTTTGTAAGTTGCCAAGCCAATGGCAATAAGTGAGAAGAACAATGTAAGATACCGTAATTTTCAGATTTGCGGGACACCTGCATATAAGCCTCACAGCTCATTTTAAAGACAACAATTTGAACATCTATAAGCTGTTTTCCAATGAATATAAGAGCAGGTTTTACTATTGTGCATGGAAATATTACATATAAAGACTGTACATGGAATTTTATTTTTTACTTTATTTATTAAGCCCATTAAACTTGCTTGAAAATCGCACCAACAGTATAGACACGCATCAACACTGAGGTTGAAAAAAACGTACTCGCACGGCATCAACATAGCACCACATGTATTGTTTACATGACTAGTTCTTCCCACTGCCGCCTCCAAGTCACCCATCGCTTCTTGATGCCAAACGTTGTGCCGTTCTTGCGCCAGATCCCCATTGCCTTTAACTTAAAAAGCGCATCATTTGCATTTTTTCCTGTTGTGCATGTCCCAATTCGCCCGAATTGCCCTTTAAACTCCATCTGTGATGATCATCCCAATGGATTTCTGATGCATGGGGGGTGGAGCCCTGAGAAAGGAAGAGGCAGGTATGTGGGAGTCTACAGTGGTTATCGGGAAAAAGGTATTACCGGTGGCATACGGGTAGAAGCAACCAACTCTCTGACCACCCGACTGGAGTGTGTCTTTGAGTCGCACCCCACTCTAAACCACTTGAGGTAAGAAAGGGAGGTAAAATCGGAGGAAGAGCAACCCTTAGGCCTCTGGACAAGACGATCTGACATGTGCTTCCCGCAGGGAGAAAAGGGCACAGTCAGGACACCACAAGCAGACAAAGGTTAACAGGAGCTTTCCTGATGGGGTGGGCTGATGCGCCCAACTGACAGTTCAAAATCAAACTAGTGTATTTTCAGACCGGCCATCCTGCTTGCCACGGCTGTTTCATTTTGCCTTTAAGTAGAGAGTGCCCCCCCGGTGGCCGGTTTAGCAGTTAACAAATCTTACTTTCCAATTAGTGCAACCGCTGTCAAACGCCGGCTAGGGGTCCCAAGCGTGGGAATAAAGCTTGGCGTCATAGTCCTGAATTTACAGTAGTTCCATCACCCAAAATACAGCTTACAACAGATTAACAGGTCCAGACTGCTGTTACATACCAAACAGAAAATGGATTTAACAAAAACAGTGGTTGCAAAAGGAGGGCGGCGACGTTATCTGGGCCAAGAAAATGTCGGAGGGTCAGAGATTTGAGCACAAAGGAATCCAAACCTGCTCAATATCCAGTCCACACGTTTTTGAGATACAAAATTCCTGCCAAAAGTTTGTCAACACACCAAGGAGTTAAAACAGCTGAGTGCGCCGTGAGTGCAGTGAACACCAGAGGAAACTACTGAAATCTTGTAAAGGATTTCACAAAACGAGTAGCTTGATCAAATAGAGATAAGACATTCATCAGTGGACTCTTCTAGATAGAACAGAAGCGAAAGATGAAACAAATTTACCGGGTATTCAAGCGAACCAACTGGGCTGTTCAATGAATGTGCACCCAGAGAATTATATTATGGTGAGAACTTGATACTATTCTGGAAAGGAGAGGACCTGTGCAAGGGAAATGGCTAGCCTGAGCAAGCGGTGGAGTGAGAGTGTAGACGTAGAAACTTCCTCCATGCTCTGATGTGCACCGCGTCTGGCAGGGCTCCTAGAACAATGACCGAAAGAGAAATGAGATAAGTATCCTGCTGCAACAGCAACGAGACCGAGCACTGGGTCACAACACTACCGGCAGACCACAACTAACCACAACACCTCCCCCAGCGAAAGTAGTCAACCACCAGCAGCACGACCACCTCCCCCAGTGAAGGTGTCACCACCAAGCACCATAACCACCTTCCCCAGTGAGAGATTCAGGAGTATCTCTATCTCCTCTAGAGAACAAGTCAAGCAGCCACCACACCGTTCCCACTGTGAAGGATTCATTGCATCACTTCTACCAGGCCCTTGTCCGAGGCCTTGAACTTGGCTGTGGCAGCGCCAGCAGAGGTTGCCGACCCAGCAACATCCCAGGACCTCTGCTCCCACAGTTCAGCCTTGGTCACCTTTGATACATCTACATACTTTAGGGACTTCTGCACTCCCCCTGTTACACACCTTTCACCAGTGGCCGCATTCCCAACAATCTAGAAACCAATCCGATCAGGAATTAAATGAAATTGCTTACCTGAGGTGAAATAAAGATCAAATAAAAAATGTGTACGCTGCCACTCTGGAGATTTGTCCTTTGCAAACAACATAGATGCTTGTCATAAGACATTTATACTTTATATAAGGAGGACGAAAGGGCACAGATCTGTTGAGTCCAACCATGGACCATACTCCTGTGTCTTTCTGCTGGCGGGCGGACTCTCTGTCTCTCCTCTCAGTTCAGGGGGACCCCGACACTCGACGTTCAGACTGATGTGTTACAAAATTGAAAAACAAGGATTTGAGAATCGCAAAAATAAACAACCAAGTAAACGCAGGAATGTTTGTTTAAAGGAGGTTTTCTTGTCGATGCATTGTTAACAGTTTACGCATTCGAGATAGTTGAAACCCACTGTGGCTAGGTTCTAATTTCAACTTTGTAAAAAATCAGTTTGATTTCATTTTAGTCATAGTTTGTTTTTGGTTTTTTCCAATTGCTGGGTTTTTTCTGTCATTAAAGCAGACCTATTGTGCAAATTGTACTTTTCAGAGGCTTTTATCATGTTATAGATGTTTCGTCCTCACCACTAAGTTATGTCTAAATGAACAAATATTATGATTTCAAAAAAAAAAAAAAAAAAAAACGTCCAAGATAACATGAATTGAGTCAATGGGGTGTCATAGATTATAACTATAGAGCAGACAAAAGCACAGTATGGTCTGTAACTATAAATATTATTTTACCCAAAAGTTTGTTTCTTTCAGTGGCACTTCTCTGCTACGCTGATGAACTCGGGTAAACACTAAGTACTTTAGGACCTTTCAAGTTAGAGACAAATCTGGGTCTATAAACATGTTATCATAAATGTGTTGGAAATGCCTAACAGCCCAATCAACAGGTAAATCCAACTTTTACAAATGAACTTAACTCAACTTAAACTCACTTTATTAACTTTCTAATGATGTTTCTCTTTGAGGCATGTTCACTCCCCAGTCAACGGAGTCTACCATTTTCGTGTTTTTTGGTTTAACAATCAAGCATTCCCAGCAAAAGCCCTACCTGAGAAGACATGGGGGAAAGTGTGTTGACTGGCCCAGAGAGGACAGAGTGTTAGGCCGGGCACTGCAGGCAACGCAGTCAGTCACACTGCTCCTGGAGGCTAACGAGTGGTGCTGCACATCGTTTTGCCCCGAGCGGCCAACTTTACGAACAACACCTGTCTTGACACAAAACACATTCACTGGTCACCTGTGGGTTCACAGTGGCATCACACATTGATGAAATATTAAAAGTTATCTTATCTGCATACTAAAGTATCATCTAAAAGGCTGTGAGGTTTATTTCTTCCGGTAGAGAAAAAAAATGCCTTGGTATGAGGAGGAATGAAGACATAACATAAGCATTTTACAAAATTTTGGGCATGACAGGGCCACTTGTTTTCATCCAACCAGTAGCATTATGCTTAAGTAATAATGGACCCGACTTGAACTTTAAACAGCATACATCAAAATCAATAAACATATGCAGAACTTTTTACCATCTATCTATAAACACGTGCAAAAATCAAAAGTATACTTGTCAAACCAAACTTGGAAAAACACTTTTTCCCTGCATTTGGTCTTCAGTAGGTTAAAATTACTGCAACACAGGTGCTCACTTGCCTCACCAAACTGATGGGTTAAGACAGGGCTGCAGTACATCCAGAACACTGTGGCTCAGGTTTGATTAGAATCAGGAAATACGAGCACATAAGTCCTGTGTCAGGTCTCTGCACTGGATCCTGTGGCTCAGGAGAATAGACTTTAAAGCAGCTCTTGCTTGTGAACAAGTCTCTCCATGGCCTAGCACCAAAGAACCATCTCCAATGTTGTAGTGCGATATGAACCATCTATGAGGACTTCAAGGACCGACTCTGTTGTTGGTGCGCAGATCAGGACTCTAAACCAGGACTAAACAGGACTAAACATGGGGAATCAGTGTTTGGTTTAATGCAGCTTTAACCTGGAACTTCCTGAAGATGTGAGACCGGCCTCTACATTTGACAATGTTTTAAATACAGCTCAAAACTGTGCTGTTTAGCTGGGCATATAACTGAAAGGTTTTTATTCTGCCACATTTTCTTTTAATGTTAATTTTTGACCAGCACCGAGTCCAGGGGCAGGGCTCTGCTCCATGAGACAGAGAAGAAGTTTTTTTTTCCCCAAACAATAACTTAAGTAATTCCAGGTTTGTGGCTCTGTGAGACAAGGCTAAAGATAAAGTAGCATAAACAAAACTTCTTCCGGTTTATTGTCACTTTTTCATTTCACTTTTTATGGAACCTTTTCTGTGACTCTATGCCACGTCAGTATTTTACACACTGGAAAGATAAGATTTTATCCTACACAAGTGCCGACATCAATAAACAGGAAACAGCGTGTGTTTTGGTCTCTTTGTAACTGCTGCAGCGAGCCTTGTCATTTGAGTCTTTTAAAATGTCTGTATTAACTCGCTTTACGTGATCCTGGGGGTTTATATTTCAAGGTTGTGTCCGTAAATCAAGATTGTGAACATTTGTCGAACACTATGCATGACGTCACACTCACTTAGGTCATTTCTTTATATAGTCTATACATATAACATCAGTAGCAGGTTTCAAATACTTTTATGATGCCAAAAAAAAGAGAAAAACATTCAAAAAAGAATCCCAAAGTTCTAAAGTTGAGCTCAGAGGGTATGAGTGCTGAACTGGCTGAAACACAGGCAAAAAAAACATAGACAACTGTTTAATGTGTTTTAATGTGTTTTCACTGATGAACTAAAGAGCCTGGAAGACCAGCTCCGCACTCAACCAAAGGAAGCTTCTGGACTGGAGACAGATCTAGGTACAAGTTCAAACCAGACAATGACCAAACTCCTGTTCCAAACTGTGCAAAGAAAGTAAGTTAAAACACTGGACAAAAGTAATTCTGTGCCAAGCAAAAAATAAGATAGATAGAGAAGATATCACTGGTGGAATGAAACACAGAAAAAGTAATAGTACTGTAGTTAAGTAATGTACTTTATACTTCACAAAATGGTTTAAACTGACTGACAAGTTAAAAGTTTTTTTGTTTTTTTAATTATTATTATTATTGTCTAAGAAATGACGAGAAGTCTGCGGGTTTATTTTCAAACACATTCATAATTTGAGCAACAAAATTATACAAATAAAAAGAACAATCTCATTTTCAATTGATGCATTTTCTTCATTCTTCAAACAATTTCAATTGTTTGGTGGAACACAAAATTCAGTAGAACGGGTGTCCGGGGTTAAAATGGGTCATTTCTACTGGGAAATATTTATTTTAGAATGAAATGATTCCTGAGTGTTGAAATAAAGATCAAATCAAAATGTGTACTCTGCACTCTGGATTTGTCCTTTGCAACAAACATAGCTGCTTGGTCATGAGCCCATTATACTTTATATAAAGGCAGGACGAAGCACAGATCCTGTTGAAGTCAACCATGGCCCATACTCGTGTCTTTGCTGTGGGGCTCTCTTCTTCCTCTCAGTCAGGGGGACCCCCCACACTTGACGTTGAGACTGAGATACAAAGCTTGAGAGCAATGATTGAACAATTTCAAATCTAAGCACCAAGGTAAACGTTCTCAGAATGTTTGTTTAAATGTGTTTTCTTGTCGATGCAGGTAACAGGTTTCTCATTTGAGATTGTGGGTCTCATAAAGCAGACCTATTCTGCAAAATGTACTTTCAGAGCTTTTAAATCAGGTTATTAGCTCTTTATATATTATTTTACAAAGGTTTGTTTCTTTCCAGTTGGCTTTTCTCTGCGACGCTGCTGAACTCAGTTAATGCTGAGTCTTAGGACCTTCAATGTAGAGACAAATATCTGGTCTATAAACATGTTTTCACAAAAATGTTGGAAAGGCCGTACAGCCCAATCACAGGTAAATTAGCTTTTAAATTAACGTTAAAGTAACTATAAACTCACTTCTAACTTTGTAATGCTGTGCACTTTTAGCATGTTCCACGGCTCCAGTCAAAGGAGTCTACCCATTTCGGATTTGTGTGCTTAACAAATCACGCAACCCCAGCAGAAGCCTACCTGAAGAAGAATGGGGAAAGTGTGTTTGATGGCCCATGAGAGCCAGATGGTCTGGGTCGGGCACTGCAGGCAACGCAGGTCACACTGCTCCTGGAGGCTAACGATGTGGTGCACGTCGCTTTGCCTGCGAAAACTGTCGACTTTACGACAACCATCATCGGCACAACACATTCACTGGTCAACTGGCTGTTCACAGTGGCATAAAGACACTGATGAAATATTGAAAGTTATTCTTTAGTGCATAATAAAGTATCATCTTAAAAGGCCCCGCGGTGAGTTTATTTCTTCCGGTAGAGAAAAATTGCCTTTGTATGAGGAGAATGAAGACATAACCTAAGCATTTTACAAATTTGGGCATGACAGGGCCACTTGTTTTCATCCAACAAGGAGCATTTTTGCTAAGAATCATGAGACACAACCTGTCTGACACTATGCCAGAAGTTCTCATGGCGCCTTTTAAAGAGTGAGAATTCGAACATACAGACGGTAGAGACTGATGGGAATGTGTGGAAACAACACCATGAGACTATCCCAGACAGTGTGTGTTATGTGTCATATTGCAATAGCCAAAGTGAGATACAGTTCACAGTTCAACATGTTCCGCGCTCATGTTAAAAAATCACGTACAGGCATCCTTTTAAAATGTTTCAGTCTATCAAAAGGTTACAGGGAAGTGGATGTGAGGGTGGTCAGTATAATTCATTTGTAACTGCTGTTTAGTCTATGTGTTAATTCATAAGCATACAGAACAAAAAAAAGTGTTTTGGCTTTTTATTTTTTTTTTATCATCTTTTTTATGTGAACTACAGACATGCAGAAATCTGAAAAAACAAAACAAAAACTGTACTTATTTTGTGCTGAGACTGGCAGGTCAAACTCCCGTGATGAGTGGACGCCAGCCATGCGACACAATGACGGGCAATAAACAGAATACAGGATACAGAGCAGAGCAGTATGCAGATATTTTTACACAAAAGTACTAATAAGCAACTAGCACACTTTGGACCAAGGTCCATCAATCCTCAGGGGACTAAGTGACCAACATACCTGAAATACTCGGAGAATAATTATGAAACTCACATTTGACAACAATCAGTGAGTGATGTTGTCATGGTAACCAATTCAAACTCACTTCAACTTCAAATCACTTAACACCAGATAAGGGTTACTGAGTCAATTCTGATAAAGTAGCCAACCACCATAGGGGGAATATGGCCTTGAGACACAAAGCTATAGTTTAAAGTGACCAGGTAAAACACCAGAGAAAGTGGACACATTCATTTCTCAATGTAAGAAAGTCAATGTTTAAAAATAAAGATACATTTGTTGAAGGCAACTCCCTTACAACTTTCCCCGCACACATGGCCCCTCTCTTCACCTTTCCCCTCACCGGAGCCCCTTCCCTCACCTGGCCTTGTTCAGGCTCACCTGTGCTCTCTATGGTTTCTTTTGTCTGTGGCACACTACCAGGACAGAAGAAATACAGATATCAGTAGGTGGTGGCATGTGAGAATGCAACGAGGCGGGTCATCTAATTCAGGTGGTAGCTTAAATCAAAGTATTCCTTCAGTCAGGTCTGTGACCTTAGGCTACAGCTTTAAGTGGAATAAAACAAAAAAAAAGAAAAGACAATGCCATAATGTGGCGGCAAAGCAATCCTATCTCCAGGGAGAAAGCCAAGTGACAGCCCCCATCTGAAAAAAAAGTTACATAATGCCGTTTAAGCAAAGAAGCTACATCACCAGGGGTTCTATAAGATGACCACAGGCTCACTGCAGTACTGGTACCATCCAACACCAACATTTAGCCCATGTGTCTCACGTTACATTTTGATCTGTTGGAGGAAAATGCTACATGTATAAGAATAATATGATCATTAGTCCTATATTACACAAAATTGACTCAGTGAGCTTTTAAACCAACCATGTTATAACATTGCCCCTCCTCAAAAACATACCTGGGAGTTGGTTTTGTTTCATTCACACCATGTTTGAGTAACACTGTTGTATTAGTCTGTCCCCTTGTCTACAACTCCACAAACTCGCTCCAAATCTACAAATGCTTGTGTCCACCTTGTGATGGTGTTGGTGTAGTGGCAGTTTCAAGGATAACTGGTTCAGTCTTGATTGGTAGTTCAGTGTGGAGAGATCGCGGTAAGTCCAGGGCTGAAATTAGTTTGATTTAAATGATTTTTAGTGAAAAGTGTCATGAAGTTTTAAAAACACAGGTTTTCAGGTTTGAGAGAAAAACACCGCCTAAAAAATGCAGGATTTGTGTGTTAAACAATGTGTGAGCCGAACAAAAATACAGGTTACGTTTCCAACTGAGGACTTAGCATTATAGACCTTTAAATCCATAGTGTGTGATATGATATTGAAATCTCAAATTTCAATGATACAGTGGAAGTTATCTGGTTATTTCCCAGGTACTCATATACTCTAAAGCATAGTTAATGTGTGCTTCTAAAACAGTGAGAACTTTTCCAAACTGTCAAATAAACACTGGTGGTACATGGGCCACACGGGACCTGCAGGACTGGTAAACCGCAGATTTACCACAACCAACAACACTTCAGTGATTTAAAAGAATCAAACTATATAAACGAAATCACAAAAAAAAAAACTAAGCTTGTCTACATCATAAAATAAATACATTCCAAACTACTAGGAATGGGACAATGACAAGAATAGTGTTTATGGTCATGTTGTATATAAAGGAACCAGTAACCAATTGTTTAAATATGGAACCTATTCATAATATTAAAATTATAATATTCATGTCAACATTTTCAAACTGGAATAACACTTTTAATAATTGTGATATAGTCGTTAATCGCAATAATTTGGGCCCGTAATAATCATCACATCAAATTTAAAATATGTCCATTCCTGCAGAAAGCATCTAGCGGCAACATTATAATATTACCAGTGGTGGCTGCCTAGTGGCCATCCATCCAACTGCTCCAGCTTCTCTCCAACCAGGAGGCATTATGGTTAGTTAGTGTCCCCACTATGACACAAAGCGCAGGGAAATGGAGAAGGAATCTGGCAGAAAATAAAAGACACACACAAAAAACTACTTTTCCAATGAATTCTCTATCCAAGGTCTCTGTATGATCTAAAAGTCTTTGTGAGCCATAGTTGTGGTGTACGCAGGTCCAGTGTTACAGACGTACTGCTCCTCTTGTCTACTTTTTAAAGAAGCAAATACTATGTCGGGTTAGGAGTGCTAACACTTTTCCTTGTGATGTCATTATACATTTAAATCCAGGGATTGGTTGTCTCAATTATTATTAAAATCACATAAACCTGAAAAAAAAGATTCTTTACACTAATTCTGTGTGTCCCTCATCCATGTAGCTTACAGATGGTGGGAGTAATGATTATAAAAGTAGTAATAGTACGTTAATACTGAATTTTTAGGTATTGTACTTTACTTAAGTATCACTACAGTACAGTGGATATTTTTTTAATTTTACTTCACTACTTTTTACTTTACTACATTATAGAGAAGAGTATCTGTACTTTCTACTCTACTCATTTTTTAACTGGACTGAAAAAGTAAAAAGTACTTTTCAGATGATTTGAGGGGTGTTTGTACCTTGTTTGTGGACACATAGTGACTAAAGTTACCAGTGACGTAACTACTTTTATTAAGTCGATTTTTTCATATGATTACTTTTACTTGGATAACTTTTATCTCTGCATCACGTACTTAAGTAAACAAAAACTAAGTACTTGCAGGTTAGTAGTAGTAGTAGTAGTAGTAGTATGAGTTAGTAGTAATAGTAGTAGTAGTAGTAAGTAGTAGTAGTACCCGTTTTCAGAAAAGGTGTGTATCAGATTAAACACCATAAAAAAAACTAGAAACAGATGTGTGTGAGTAGAACTTAGCTCCGCCCACACAAATGCAGGAGTCTATTTTGACCTTTGATGACAGCTGAGGTCCTAAAGATGCTCCTCTGTCAGATTTCATTATAAATAGTGGATTTTAAAGCGCTGAGTGAGGATTTATGGAGGTGCTTAAGTGGGAGAGAGTTGCCCTCAGCATACCTTAAACATCCACCAATCGCTTGCATCTAAGTTTAGACCATCATCCTCACTGGTGTACAAGACCCCACCACAGCTTCTTCACTAATCTACACCACACGGATTAAACCGAATTACAGCTGGGGAAGCCAGAAGGTTACATACACTATATAAAAATAAATGGGCAGACTGGAAAAGGCATGTGCGAGCGAGGGGGCCTGCAAATTGGCTCAGTTACACCAGTTCTGTCAGGAGGAATTTGGAATGGACCCTAAAACAGGAAAAGTCAAGTCGGTTTCATGTCAGACAGTGAGAAAAAGAAGTGTGTGTGTCTTTTTATATAGGGATGTAAGTTCTAGTGTCAACTGTATATAATCGGGTGCCATTTTATTTTTACAAAAGGTCAGAAAATATTGCGTACGCACTAAAATAAGATTATAGCATGACATACGGGTGGTACCTTTCTTCATTCAAGCCTTTAATTAAAGATATTAGGTGTGTAACTTTTCTGGTGGCGGGTGCAAAACTTACTTGTGCATATTTTAGATGTATACTTTCCAGGAATGTTACCATAGCATGCATAGTAGGGTCTCACTGGGCCAAGTAACAAGCCAGATCTGTGGAGAGGCAACCCCATTCACAGTAAGTAAGAAAATATTTTGAGCACTAAAAAAACTTTAAGGGAATACATGCAAGATATAAGTGAATGTCATACCGTGGAACATCCAGGCACAGCAATAAAACATCTCAAAGGATACAAGCCAGCAGTGAAAAGCTACATAGTGCATCTTTGAATTGTAAGAAATCATGCCAGAATGTTCTCGCACTTTAATGATGTTTTACAGCAGTTTGAGCTTTGTACATTTGCCATATCTTAATCCTAACTATCTTCTTTGTACTTTGAGACTTTAGCGCATATATGTATAATGCCGATCTGGCTCTTTCAAAACTCCTACACACACCAGAGCTGTTCCTAACTTATGCCATTGGGTTCACAGTTACAGCAGAGGAATTGTCATTATTAACTGCGAGACACAGCGCATGGATCCTTTTTACCCCATTTTATTCCTTTTCCAGCCAGTTCCCCCTCATCCGTTTCTCTCCGGTTCGGGCCCTTTCATTTGATTTATGGGCCTCTCTGCCACTCTCCTCCACCACTTTCACCACTCTACAGCATGAGAGCACCATAGGATTTCACTTCCTGAGTGGTCGTGTGCGGCCAGAGACCCCTTTACTGGCTAATTCTGTGATTCAAAAACACACATTTTCCATTGTCCCAAGCAAGACGCCAAGCTTTCAAGTGCTGTGCCGTCCTCGAGGGATGCTGTGTATTTGGACCAAGCTGAAATGGTGCCAAGTACGCTGTTGGGACCAGCAGCTGTGAGGAGATGTTGAAAGATGGGAAAAAGACTACAGGCTGCATGTGGTCCACAGCTGATGAAGTCAAGGCGTGCTCTGTATAAACACTGACTCATTACACTCAAAATGACCTTTGTCCTCCATCACTTGGTCTTTCCATTACAGTTCTACATGTATTTAGCATTGGGAAATAGAATGGTTGCACAATGTAATCTTTTGTGGTGGGGGTTCTGCCATGAACATATAGGCTACATATCTCCAATTGAGACCACCGGAGTTGTATAAAAGATCCGTAACTTGACAGCTGATGAAGGTTAACGCTTTAGAGCTAGCATTCAACTGTTGCTAACTGCCTAGCGGGAGGAGCGGCCCCAAGGCGAGAAGGGCAGTTGATTTGGGCTCTTATTAATGTTCATATCTTCAGTTATGGACACAATTAGTGAAATAAGAAATACCCGGATCACGTTTAGTCCACCAAAGTCAGAACTGATGAAACAATTTTAGAATGTTTGTAGTTTTACACTTTTGACATTTAAAATGGAACATAGTTTTGCATTATGTACAGCTCTGGGGACCACCAGGAGGACAGCAGAGAAACGCTATGCTATTTTAAGCCTTTACCCCAAATGCATTTCTCTTATCTCTGTGTATGAATGTGCTTTTGCGTTGTGCGTGACCCTGCGCCACGTGGGTATAGTGTTTATGCTAACGCGTGCTCGACTGTGCATGCTATCAATGTATTATAATGAAACTCTAAAATACGACTTTTGCCAATATAAATGCATTGTTCTCATAGCTACGTTGTCGGTAGCTGCTCTATGGTCTCTCTGCCTTAGTATGACAGTGTTAGAGTGTGCTCCAGTGTGCTGTGTGTGTACATTAGAGCGCATGTGCAATTGAGCCACTGTGGACAATCATCAACGGCGCGTGCCATGTCAGTAGGCAGCCTTTACCTGGGGGGCCGTGATGAGGCGGCCCTGATGTTGATGCATGCCTGACTGGATTGGAACCTGGATGCTTTTCTTCCCTCACTCCCTCCCTCTTTTCTCCATCCCTCCTCCCTCGAACACGAACAGGGCGATGTAAAATAAACATGAATGCATAAATACAAAGAGCGGACATGCGCAGACACCGAGGTTGGTGTTGAATAGGAATAGCACTGTTTTCAGAGGTTATAGCACTACTAAACATGGCTCCAGTTTGTAACGGATATGCACCAAATAAATGCTAAGAGACTCATTTAAATACATAGGTACATATGGTGGTACACAAGAACATAGCTTTTTTCCATTAATGTTCCTTATTAAAAAAAAAAAATCAAAATATACAAGGGTAGGTAAACAGTGCCTGCCAACTGAATAACAGACAAACCATATAAAACACGCAATTCTTACTATAAGCGGGGTCCACTCCACAAACTGTGACTTGTATATCTTGTCCTTTTGGTGTGCTTGTTTTCCATGGAGGTATATATAATATTAATGCCAACATTTCTAGACAAAACATAACCACCTCCATGGAGACAACCAGGAAAAGGTACATAGTGCAAATTCAAAGACAATAATGGCATAGTGGGTTTTAGTGACAGCCCTTCAACTAGAAGGTTGGCAGTTTTATCTCCAAATTCCATACTGTTACCTGCATCCTCAAGCTGCTCCTTTCCAGACGCAGCATCTAACACCCAGTTCTAAGATGTAGCAAGTACCGTAAATCTGCTCGTTTTTTAAAGCATAATCTGAACATTTTGGTATGGTGTGAATATTTGAGCATTAAAGCCAAACTTTCCAGTCTGAGTTAGATTCCCTGCCTGACAGTTAGTCCCAGCAGCAGCAGTGGTGACGTGGTGTTTTGTTGCCTGAGCCAGTGTTCCTCAGTGTTCCACTGTGTGTCTCTGTTCCTCAGTGTTCCTGTGTGGTGTGTTCACTCCTCAGTATTCCTGTGTGTGTGTTCCTCAGTGTTCCTCTGTGTGTGTGTTCCTTAGTGTGCATCTGTGTGTGTATTCCTCAGTGTTTCTCATTGTTCCTCAGTGTGTGTGGTCTTTGTTGTTCATCAGGGGGTCTCTGTTCTTCAGTGTTCCTCAGTGTTCTACAGTGTTCCTCCTGTGTGTGTGTATCATTGTCCTAAGTGTGTGTGTTCCTCAGTGTTTGCATTCCCTCAGTGTCCTCATTGTTCCTCAGGTCTGCGTGTTCCTCAGTGTGTGTGTGTATTCCTCGTGTTCCAGTCAGTGTGTGTGGTCTTTGTTGTTTCTCAGTGGGTCAGTGGTGTCTACAGTGTCACTCAGTGTTTTTCAGTGTTCCTCAGTGTGTGTGTTCCTACAGTGTGTGTTCCCTCAGTGTGTGTGTTCCAGTGTTCATCGTGTGTTCCTCAGGTTCCTCGTTGTTTCCTCAGTGTTCTTTGGTGTTCCTTGTTGTTCCTCAGCGTCATCAGCGTGCCTCTGAGGGCTGCACGTGTGATCGCTGACACTAAGTCGACATGACACGAGCAAATAATGGTCTGCCTCCGTTAGTCTTCTTATCCCCCCCGCCCCCCTCCCCCACTCACGGCCGCCAGCGACCTTTAAAGGGGCAAGCGCTCATTACAGCACATGCACATACAGAGCCGTATGGAGGTGAGAGAACAGATGACACAATGCACAGTTTTTTAAAATGTGGATATAGATTTGTCCCGCTCCTCCTTAGCTAAATGCTGCCTACTAATACTGCTACAACTACTGCTACTAAGTACTACTATATCTACTATCAACACTGCTGCATATCCACATCTACGAGACGCCGTACTCCCTCATTCATCCATGAGTGGTTGTATTTGGACACTGTTTTTGCAATCAAGGACCAGCTCCCAACCAGAAGCCATTTTAACATTTAAACAAGAGCAGGGCAGAACACATCACAGATACTAACGGATACTAAAAGTACTATCAAAACTAAATTACTCACTGGGCAAGTGTCAGTACGACTAAAGAAACATTACACAGATCTTTCACAGGGGGGGGGGGGGGGGGGTGCTGCATAGTTTCAAGAAGGTGTTTGATCGATATCAGAACTAACCTACGCTAGTAGAAGTACAGAGGCTGGAGCAGAAAAAAACTCAAGTAAAAGTATCTCACATGACAAAACAAATCTACTTAAGTAAAAGTATTAAAGTACCTCATTTCAAAAATGTACTTGCCAGTGTAAAATGAAAAGTATTTCGCTCCGATTTGGAGGTTCTTATAAAGCTTCAAATGTTAGAGATTTGATTTGAGCTGAATTTTGTCCAGTACAAAACCATCAAATTGTTTTGTTTTTTTTTTGTTGGTTTTTTTTGAAGCTGTTTTTATTTGTATATATAAACAAACATGTTAAAAAATAAACCTCAGCCTCTTCAGCAGGTCTTAGACAATAATACAAATCAGTCTTGTTCAAAAATATCCTGGGTAGAACGTACAGATGCTGCTCTCAATGTAGTGAAGTAAAAGTAAAAAGTATCCATTTAAAACTGGCTAGGTAACGTACAGATACCTTAATTTATACTTAAGTACAAGACTTTACTACTTTTACTGTTTAGCGTTCACCACTGGTAATAAGGATATATAAAGGAACGGCCCATTGTTGAAGTTGAGTTGAAAGCACAGTTCTATGTTGGAATAAAAAATAAAGTTTTTTCTCTATATACCCAAGTGCTCGTATCGAGTATCCAGACTTCATATCAAAAATGAGGTTGTAATTTTAAGAATCGTGGACAATAACCGACGCACTTTCCTCCCATTATTCAGTGCGCTATGCATGTGCTAACTGAAAGAAAGATCAACTTATTATAAGGAGTTATTTTTGATAAGTAAAATTAATGGACAGAAAATTGAAGCATACTGTTGAGTAGAGGTATGGCCCTTTTAAACCGCTCTCACAAAGACATGTAAATATTTGACAGTAGCGGTCGCACGTGGATGTAAAGACTCCTGTAATTATATCACGGAGTAGTCTGACCCAAAAGCAGACGCCTCTTTGTCTATACACTCATTTGACCCTACATCACAAGGCCTATATAACGTGACATAAATCAACCACGTGGTCATTCAAGAAAGCTGTATGTACTGAAAAAAATTATATCATAAAAACACGAGGGGGTGGTCACAATGCACAGGGCACCCGGGGCTGCAATGACCTTGGACTGATTTTCTGTTATTTATAAATAAAAGAAAAAAAAGATGCACACATTTGATATTTTTTAAAACTACAAAGTATTTCATTTATTCTTGGCTTCAAAATCAAACATATTAAAGAGTGTGGAGTCTGTGCCAGTGTTTTCTCAGAGCAGACGTGTACGGCAATGAGCTCATTTGAGGGTTTGAGTCTTTTATGATGCCCGCATTTCAACACCCTCCAGGTGGTGCTGCATGAAGTGTGTATGGTAAATGTCTAAGCAGTGCCGTCTCACAGGTGGAGATGCCAGCGCCACACAAACTAGGCTGAGTGGGACTGTGCCGCCTGAGCATATTGCAGCAGAAGTCTGACAGGCGTCACTGTAAATACTGTGAATCTGAGCCCACCACAGGGGGCCGTGTACAATGGGTACAGGGAACCGTGTGCAGTGGAGTACAGGGGGGGGTGTACAGTGGAGTATTGCAGGGGGAGCCTGTGCAGTGGAGTACAGGGTTGTGTGCAGGGAGTACAGGGGGCCGTGTAGCAATGGAATACAGGGGGGCCATGTGCAGTGGAGTACAGGGGGGCGTTGTACAAGTGGAGTACAGGGGTTGTGTACAATGGATACAGGGGGGGCCATGCGCAGTGGAGTACAGGGGGGGCCGTGTGCAGTGGAGTACAGGGGGAGGCGTGTGTGGTCCCGTGGAGTACAGGGGGGCCGTGTACAGTGGAGTAGGTAGGGGGCCATGTACAGTGGAGTACAGGGGTTGTGTTACAGTGGAGTACTAGGGGGCCGTGTACAGTGGAGTACTGGGGGGCGCTGTACCAGTGGTAGTACAGGGGGGGCCATTGGCAGTGGAGTACAGGGGTTGTGTACAGTGGAGTACAGGGGGGGCGTGTACAAAAGGAAGAACAGGGGGGGCCATGTGCACTGGAGTACAGGGGGGCCGTGTACAGTGGAGTACAGGGGTTGTGTACAATGGAATACATGGGGGCCGGCGGGTGTACAGTGGAGTACCAGGGGTTGTGTACAGTGGAGTACAGGGGGGCCGTGTCAGAGGAGTACAGGGGTGTCGTCGTGTAGTGGAGTTACAGGGGTGTCATCGGGTAGTGGAGTACAGGGGTGTCTCGTGTAGTGGGAGTACAGGGGGCGTGTACAGTGGAGTACAGGGGGGCCGTGTACAGTGGAGTGCAGGCTCTGAACACAAAGCACTTAATATCAGGAGGACACATACTACATTTTCTCTCCAACATGTTTGCCTGAGCATCATAGTTTATAATACTGTCTCTGTCGTCCCACCAATCATCTGTCATTAACTGCTTATCATACTAGAACACTAAAATTTCACATCAGCATATTTTGGCACATCTCTACTGACTCATTTCAAAAATAATTTGTTGTGGTTTTCATCAACAGCCTTGCAGCAGATCAACAAAACAACAAAAATATAGATGAATTTAAATCAAGATATTTCCCTGCTATTCTTTTAGTGCCAAAAATACACTTATAGGTTCCGTGTCCCTTTGTCAATCCAAACAGATCATCATTTGTTCTTTAACCACAATCAAAACAGCAGAGATAAAAGAATCAGGCAGGACTCCGTGGCTTTAAAGACAGTAAAAATCATAGACTGTACAGTACACAAAAGGGACATAGATAATCAACAGCTAGCCTCCGCGTTGTCAAAATGAGGAAGTGATCATAGGCGTGCTTCTGGCTCCATCGACTCTGACTCTAATTCACTTCTATTGAAAAACTGTGGCCCCCCCTCTCTGTAATTGCTGCTGTCAGTACTCATCCTTTTGGTTCTTATAATGTTCATATTATCCCAGTCTACCATAATCCTCGTGTTTTATTTCATTATTTTGTCCACAAATCAAAATATGAACATTAATAAAAGACAAATCAGGCATCGGCTTCTTTCCCTGTAGGTTGCTGATTGACAGCACTGCTAAAGCGCGCCCAACACCTCCCTAAACCAGCAATGCCGACGGGAAGGGGCATTACCTTCAACAAGCCTCACTCGGATTGGCTCTTCAGATGTTTGCTATTAGTACTCAAAGTCGATAATTCTAGAATGGGCCCCTATAACTGCTAACCTCAGTGAGCTTCATTTGACTGGAAGCTGAACGCTGTGGTGACGTCACACTCACTCACAGTCTTTATACAGCACGTTCTATGGGTCATGAATATTTCCAATGCTCGGCTGTGATATTGGTCTAGTGCAGCAGGCTTTGTTTTCACCATGAAGACATTAAATGGCAATACTCATAGATAGTTTGAGGGCAGTGGAGTTTTAACACTGTTCATAACTTTCACCTCATTAAAATTTTATGATGGTCCCTGGCAAGACAGTCTAGCTTTTTCACATATTTTCTTTTTAATATAACGAAGGCAATATTAAATGTAATGTGTGTTGCCAGAGAAAAGACACGAGCTAAAGGAGGGAGGCCCTTCAAAACAACTGTGGCAGAGCCCCCCGATGGACCAAGACTAAGGGGGTCACACTATGAAGTTTATTTTTGCTAATTTAATTTGTGTATTGTATTTATGAATCGCTGGTTTATTCATTCTCATTTGGTGTAGTACGTCCCTCTCATGTTCATTTGGCTTGGTCCTCTTGTATTTAAACACACCTGTTCTTGTCTCTGGTTGGGTTAGTTTTGAATTTGAAGTTGACCCCCAGTTCCGACCAGCTTTTTGTTAACATTATCTGCATTACTTCAGGCCTTTGTTAAGTTACGTTTTTCAGATTTATTAAATTAAAACTTATTTTTACACCTTTGTCCCTGCATTCTGTTTACTCCACTTGAGTAATGTTTCATGTAGCTCACGCAGTTCTTTACAGCACGTTAGTATTCTTACAATTTGGATAAAGACATGCCAGTGCCCCTCTGTAGCTCAGTTTCTTATTTTGCATCAGAGCACGGTCCTTGTTGTGTAATTGTAAATATAGTTTTTTTTTTGTTGACTTAGACTAGTCGAGTCTAGTGGCAGAGCATCATCTCCTTGAATCACAAGTGCTGGTGTAGAGTCCACATTTAAGGATCTGAATCTTTGTAAGCAAAAGTAATTGAGCAAAATATGTGAGGAGAAGCTAATTTTATCTGCCTAAAATAAAATCTATGCCTTTGAGGAGGACGGTTCTTATGTCCCCAAAGGAATCACTTCTTGATGAGTGCAAAGGATAGTTAGGACGTAGGTTAGAAAACTAATCCAAAAGACATTGGTTTTGCCAAGATCTGAGGACTGACTGTAAAAAAAATAATAAATACGGTTTTCTTATGAGTCTTATGTGAGTCAAGCTCCATAGACTATTAATGTCCGATGTTAGGCAAAATGAATCTTGTAAAAGCATATGGCATGTTATAAGCTGGTTACTGTCATCAAAACACATGCCTGAAGTGTGTTTTGTTCATTCACACATGTGTGAGTAACTCTTTATCATAGTCGGTCTACATCTCCAGAGTCAAAATGCTGGCTGTTCCACCCTGTGATGCATGAAGTGGGTAACAGCTACCTTTTGTACCTGTTGGTTCAGTTAGAGATTAGCCTAAGTGATAATGACATCACAAGGTGGAACAGAGTGTTTTCAGTTGTGAGAGAAGAACTCCAAGCCTAAATGTGCAGGGTTTGTGTGTTAAACATGTGTGAAGGAAACAAAACACAACTCCAGGTCTGTTTGTGATAAGGAAACAGCATTATAACATAGATTTGAAAATTGGTAGTAATAGGGTCTTTAAGTGTCTGAACATATATTATACTTCATCACTATTTATTTCTAACAAGGACCTATAGGGATGCAAATAGTCCAGCAATTTTGAGTCTTGATGGAATACCCTGGATAGTTTGCTACTGACTCACTGGGGATGCACACAAAACATACACAAACCACAACTCCTCAGCATATTAATTCACTAGAGACAATTGGCAGTCACCCAAGGGCCAGGCTTCCCAACTCAACTCATGATAGAACACGAAGGTCATAAACTCCACCCACTGGAACCAAACAATACCACTCTCCTCCTCCTGCTCTCCTCCGCCATATTTTCAGCCATCACTATATGCCCATAATCCCATTCACACATACATGGGTGTTCATTGAGAGCGCTCTTAGGTCCATGTTCTGCCTGTACCACCTGTCATCTCTTCTCCTCCGCCTCCGTCAACCTGCTGCAGCGCCCGGCACTAGACGGCCAGCTACTACAAGCCTGTTGCCTGGAAAACTGCCATCGAGGGGATACTTCTTTGTCTCACCTCCTTCCCTTCCTCCATGTCTTCTTCCCGCTCCTAATTCATTATTTTTCTTATCCTTTTCCAAAGTGAATCCCAGATCTTCTCAGCCCCCCATAGTCACAAGTAGCATCTCCAAAAACTTTAAGATATTACTTCAAAAATCTATTGTGGACCCATATCATTAGTTCATTTACTGCATACACATGGTGAGGACTTTTTCCATTCAAAAGATTTTGTTTTTAAATTGTAATCGCTATGGCAATGGTAGTTCTGAAAACCCATGGATAATCAGGTGTGTTATGAGAATATTTGTGTACAATTTTGCATGCTGGCTATGGTTTACAGAAGCAATCTTAAGAGAGAATGTTGTTTAATTAAACTATGAATTAACACTGTTATACTGAACTGCAAAAATAAACGCTAAAAATAAATTGGTTTGCCACATTTTAGGTTTGTTTACACCAAAAAACTGATAAAAATAACATCTGATAAACTACAGTCTATACAGTCTTCTCGTTCTGTTGACACAATGTTCTCCCCTGATTCAGAATCTCTTCTCCAGTCGGCATTTCACTGCTAGAATGAGTTCCATCACTGTTGCCACTGGCATTTAAAGCTTCTGAGATAACACCAGGCCGTCCCACTGGGATACCTCCCACTGCTGTTCTCAGGGGCTGGGCATTCGTCTCTGTGATAAGCCTTTGTATGTTTGAAAATCAGAACATCTGACCATTAATAACATGGAACATAAATAATCTTTATCGGATAATCCAAAACAGCAAGCTCAAGTGGCTCTGTGGGTCTGTCTTATGGCAGGGCCTGGATTGTGTGAAACAGCTCATTGTAAAGCAGATAAAGACTTAGTTATGCTGGTGTTGCCCTCTGGTGGTCAAGAAAATTGTGATGTTTTGGACCTAATTTGGTAGAATTATGGTGATTTATAAAAACAATGTGGTAAGTCTACCTGCACAGATGTTTTCGAACAGAATTTGAACCTGAAGCAATCTTATGATGACCTTGAGAGAGTATGTAGTTTAGGCAAAGAAGTCAGGTCAGATTTCATTTCAGTCCTCAATACCCCACGGATCCTGCACAAGATATGTCCAATTTCATTTACCACGGTAATGGTAAAAATAATTCCCCTGTATACCCAAAAAAATGTGATAAGTGGATTGATAAAATTGCCTACATGTGCCTATAAATAGACTATAACTTTAAATCACCTAACTATTGGCTAAAAATATAAGGCTCTGGCGACGCCTCGTGTCTTCAATTAGAGCAACTACGTCTTTCCTTGAAAAGGGTGGGTAATTGCAATAATAAGGAGTTTAGGTTAAGTGCTCTGGCTCACCGAATTGACCCCGTCATTACGCTTGTTCACGAATAATTGGTCGCCGTGTTGTAGTTGAGGTGCGGGGCAGAGTGGCCTCACAAACGGGATTAAATACAAAACCAAACCTGGAAAAGAACCAGACCAGGCCTAGAAAACAGGACCAAACGAAGGCAACATTCAGGACTAAATGCTCCTGTGAGCTTTAAATAAACATGTTATAAAACGCTGTTGCTCCTCAAAAAAAACAGACTGGAGTTGTGCTTTATTTCATTTCACACCGTGTTTGCGTGAGTAAACCCTGAATCCATTGGGCTGTCTGCCTTTCAAACCTCAAATTGTTCTTTTCCACATTGTGAACAGGGATGAAATGATCCAAATGATTCTAGTGAAGGTGTTGGGAGTTAAAAAACACAGTGGAGCTCTTGTCTATATTGCCGCATGACATCACAAGGTGGAACAGAGTGTTTTCTGTTTGAGATAAGAACTGAAAGAGCCTAAATATGCAGGGTTTGTGTGTTTAAACATGAATGAAACAAAACGATACGGAAACAACATAATATCAGGAAATAACATATATCAGAGAATAGTGTGATACGGGCCCTTTAAACAATGACTAAACCTGCCCACTGAGCGGGCCTGTGTCTGCTCTATTATCAGCCTACTGCTCGTGCTTTTATAATCCTCCAAAACGAGCCGCTTTCACCTTAAAAGAGGAAAAATGCGGACAATAACTGATTCTATGTCTAGCCTTAACCTCGACTCTAGAGGGGCGCCATAGACCGCCCCATCCTTTGAAGCTGTACATTTGTGCGCCACTGGAGGCGCATTTGACCACAAAGCCTTTGCACGAGAATCACGGGCCAATGTCATCTGCAGCAGATGGAGACACATGTTTCAGTGTCTGCGCAGTGGGTTCATTTTACCCTCCAATAAGACAACAGGCGTGTTTCCCCTGCAACAGTCTTTACTGGCTTACAGTGCGGTCTGTTTGTTAATGTTATTATTTTATTTAGAACAGAGCACCTGAACATGGCAGAACTGAACATACTCCATGTAGCCCCTAATATAAAACTAAGAACAAAGTACACGCTTGGTTTAGGTCCTCGTAGAATTCTATTTCAGTAGCGTAATTTTCTAATACAAACTACAACAAAGGACACAATGGAACGCGTTAAACCACGACATCGCAGTTTTTATTCGTATATAACATATTTACAAGGCTCGCTAAAATCAGCGAAATACACCATATTGCTGTATACAGCAGTACAGTCACATATAACATATATTATAACACAGATAGTAACACTTGCTGAAAATAGCAAAAATGAGCTCATCCCATCAGAGATACAACAGAGACGCACTGGGTCTACGGTGCATCTGCCGGACTCTGGCAGACTAAGACTGACCCCTGGGGTCTTACAGGGCGGGTTTAGGGCCCTCTCACTCAGGCCTCCGCGAGGACTGAATACACGACGGAAACATACATGCGGAGTTTAAAAAGAATGCGACTGTCTAACTTTGTCAACTAAAACGGACAAAAGACGCGCGTAAGACGAGTGTATAACACTCAACATCTGATTCACGATGAATATTATTCTCAAAATAGTCACATTTAGTCCATAATTACAATATGTTTGTTGAACGTGCTGCTTCATTCTTCACTCTTCAGTCTTCAAACAGCTGGTGTTTCTACCAAGGCCTCCACATGGGCGCGGACACGGCCTGTTGCGGCTGCGCGCTCCCGGGAGAAGCGGGCTGAAGCTGGGGTCTGGTGCTGAAGCTGGACTTGAGGCTTTGGAGCCGCTGCTGGAGCTGAGGCAGGGTCCTCGAGCTCTGACCGCAGCAGTTCAGGCACGTGGGAGTGCGGCTCGCGGACATGGACTGTTGCACAAAGTCAGTGACGCGCTGGCACGCGCTCTGGTCCAGGCTGGTTCTGGGGAGCAGAGTGGTCACGCGCTGGAGACAGGCTTTGTAGCCCTCTTTGTAGCTCCTTCCCCCCCTTGCCTTCTCTTGTTGGATCTGGAGATGACAACATCAGTGTTAGGTTAAAACGATTCGGGATCACAAGTCAAACATAGAAGATTCTAAAGGCAACTTACTTTTGGAGGCAGCAGGAGGCATCTCACTGAGAAATCTCACAGTCATCTCCAGAATATCCGCCTTTTCCAGCTTTGAATAACGACTTTTCTGTGACAGACAAATTAAAACATTCATTAAAATGTGATTCGTGATTATGCAGAACATTTTACGAACACATTTTTCTATAAAAGTATAGATAATGGTGATGTGGACTTACATCTCTGCCTGTGAGCGGGAGGATGAGGTTTTTCAGGTGGTTGAGGCTGTCGTTGATCCGAGCGCGCCTTCTTTTCTCCATCAGGGGCTTCAGAGTCTGTTCAGAAAAGAGATGCCAGTTAGCTTGAGTCCACACATTACACAACGCCGGAGAAACGCTATAATCTGTTTGTGAGTCTATATTTTTCCTGAGACTTACCTTTCTCATTTCCAAAGCTTCTTTTCTTTTGGCCAAAGTGTTTGGCTCAAAGGCCGGCAGCACGTCACAGCTCAGATTTGGAGACATGGTCGTGTGGGCTCCTGTGGCAGGTGTGTTCAGGAGAGGAAGAGGTGAAGAAGTGTCTGTAACGGTCAGAGTGCGGGGTTTATATCCACGTCTTTGGCGTCGGTTCCGTGCGTCACGGCTACGCCCCCAAGCCAAGTTAAAACGATTTGAACCAGTCACACATTTCATGCAAACAGCACAAAGGCATCATATTAAGAAAGATAACCATCTGTCTTTCACTTACGAGGGACAACTATGCTGCGCGTGGACCCACTCAGGATGCCCTCATTATTACACACTCGCGGTGACAAATGGAGAATATGTGTGCGTAAAGTTGGATAAACGCGCAATAAACAGCAAAACCAACTACACATTGAAATTATCTATTAAACAATAACTAGCGAATTTTTCACTTTATTTGCGTAGCACAGAGCAGTATTTTCTTATTTAATTATTACGCATTTTCGAGTGTGCGTAAAGTTGCGATGAATTAAACATATTTTGGATTGTTTTGGGGGTAAAGTCGCCTACATAGTCTCCAAAAGGTGTCGACGCGCCATAGCCTTTAGAATTCTTCTGATATGTCACAACCAGTGAAAGGGTCATTTAGACATTTAATTTACTTTTTATGACATTAGACCTGCCCTATAACTACCCAGAGAAACATTCACTTTGCGTTAGAGGGAAATGTGATTCTGCGACTATTCTGTACTTTCGCGTGAAGATGTGAATCTATAATGTTTGTTTGAAATGTCTTTTGTATTTTGGATTAAATAAGAAGCTTTGCGATAGGATGTCGCCCTTGTGCGCTTTGGAGAGGTGCTGGAAACTTCACAAACAGACCCCAATCACAAACCCACGCCACGCTTCTCCTGATGACGTCTGCGTCACAGTGACAACAACAGTTTTGTATGAAATGTTTTTGCCCTGGGGACTGTACCGGTCCAGGGTGAAGATTGGGTGAGGGTTTCTGGAACATGAAGCTGAGACTATTTCCTCCTTATTTCTAGTATTTTCGCTTTTAATGTTTTCCAATATCTATTCAAACCAAACATGATTTACAGTTTAATTAAAGAAATGTTTTTTTTTACACAAACTGTAGTTTTCAAACTTAAGTTCGCCAATGCTGATTCACACGGAGCGACTACGGACAGTGCAATGCATTTTACAGCATGATTTGAACAGGTATAGGCCTACACACAGCGAGGGTAAACAGAAGCGGAAACCGTTGAGCAACTTAAGACAAAAACACTGTTGAATGATGGCTATAAAAGTATTCTATACGAAGTTCTGTTTTGTGTGTAAACACAAACAGATCTTGGAAAATGCGTGAAATTGGAGAAAATCTAATAATAAAACAACATACAATAAGACTGATTGTGTTGAGAATGTGCTGGCATGACCAGTGCCCCAGATATGACAGCTCATCAAATGCCACAGCACTTACGGGGAACCACGCGCGCAGCACGCGCCACAGACGGACAGATGTCTGTTGTCTGACCTCCTCCCCCTCCTCCCTGCGCTGGGACCACACCCGCCTTCACCACTAGAGACTTCTGAGCATCACCAAAGGCACCAACCCGGACCTTCACATTAGACACAAGAGAGAATACACACTTTTCAAACGGAGCAGGACGCATCTCCCGGAGTCACACACTCCGTTAGCGTGGCTGTCCCATCTGCAGGGACGTTTTAAATAACATCGCCATCTCATGTTTGAACAGGCAAATATCGTTGGGCTTGACTCTTACGTAAGCGTCCAAGCTTGGTTTGAGTTGTTGTTGATCACTATTCGCTGGGTCCTGATGCTTTACGTTAGCGCTGTTTCAAAAGAAAAGGGCGCTCCAATGACATGACCGAGGTTTTATCCATGGCCTTGTGCCGTACAAATACTTTTTCATGTAACTTTCCAGACGTCGGAGTTGTTACAAATATGTTATAAATATGGTAGGACATGTTATATTGATTTATAATATAAAATACAAGGCATATACAACATAGCAGTTATTCTTTTGAAACGTTTGTATGTGTTATTATCTCATACGTTACGTGGATTTTGAAAAGCTACTGCTTTAAAGTGGATCCAAAGTTAATTCAAAACTTTAAAAAGGAAACAGTAAAGATAAAGTCTCTCGCGCTGTGGGACAGGCTCGAGCCTCATTGTTCAGAGCAGCCACACTTGCTGCACGCGCTTCTCGCGGGTCCCGTGGGGCCGTGGGGTGATAGAGGGGGGGGGGAACTTTGCCCATGCATTTTTACTCTTACGGTTATAGCCCTCCTTTGTCTTTTGGCGCAAATTGGGCGTCGGTTCGGTATCCCATTGCGCAGGCCGCAGAACAGAAAGCCTTGTTGTTCTTTGAAATCTTCTGATACTTCACGGAGATCAGGAGGCTCGGGGGCTCCAGGCAAAGAGGGGGACGACGCAGGGGACGGGGCGGGGACGGGGCGGCTCGTGGTGTAAAGCGACGTTTGCATCTCCTTCAAATTAACGGCTTTCATGACAGTCTAACGCAAATGTTAACGCGTAGAGTGATTCAAAATACAAAGTAAAGGTGACGCACGTGAGCACTGAGCTGAGAGTAAAGACCAGACAGCACAAAAGCTTCAACCTATAGCCGGCCTATTTTCATTCTTTCAGTTTGATTTCTGATTGAAATAAACTTAACCAAACTCGAGGATATTTTTTTTATAGGATTTTCAGTGTAACAAAAGATACAGCCCTGCCCTTGAATAGTGTCTTATCTCCTCATCTCCTCGAACAGAGATGATTCTGACTTTGTTTAGAGGGGCATCCGTTCTCTGCACTAAATATAACTTTACAAAAATATGAACAAAATTGATTGTCCGTTGTGTTTAGTTTTTGGCAGAAGACAAAGACATCATTTTTAATATGAATCTTATTATTAGTTCATGCTTTCAATATCTTTCTAAAATTCAATGGGGATATTTAACCAAAAAAAAGTAAAACAAAAAACCCACATTACACATCACATTGAACACATTAAAGGTGTTTTTTCTCAGCCATTCGGACGCTAATCCTTGATCTATTTTGTCTATGTACTGCTACCTGTGAAATGTGGATATTGTGTGTGTCCCTTAGTGGGTTGGGGGGCATTTGCTCTTGTCCTGGTTGGGTCCATGCCTTTGAGCACACTTTAGTTCAGATTGGTTTGGTCCTGTACTGGTCCTGGTTAGTCCAAACCCCCAGGACTTTGATCATGTGGATCAGGTGGAGTGCAAAACATCGTGTGGAGTGTAAAACAGTTTAAAAACAGATCTATTTTGCGAAAAAAACCAAAAAAAAAAAAAAAAAAAAAGAAAAAAAAAAACAACCTTTCAGAGCTTTTAACCATGTTATAGTTGTTTCCGTTTCATTTTCTTCTCGAGTTGTATTGGGGGCGAATTTCCTGTTTGAGTAAGTCTTTAATCACTGATTTTAAAAGGACACCATATTGAAGGTCAGTCATTGTGATACATATGGAAGGCCCTCTGGTGATTATTTTGTAATCAGTGATTACACTTAGGGTTTTGTTTTGTGTGTCCTTGGTACAAAGTGATTTTTAAAAAAAATCGAAATGTTTCCAAACTCTAT
>JAIEZT010000724.1:0-33965 GCA_019594935.1 Periophthalmus modestus | reverse complement strand
ACAGCGCTGACAGTTAATGACCAATGGTGTAATAGCGCGACAGTTACTGACCAATGGCGTACAGCGCGACAGTACGTCCAATAGTGAAAACCGCCTGAAGACGTAGATCAATGTGTACACGCGATGCGAGCTAATGACCAATGGTGTAACAGCGCTGACCAGTTACAGACCCATGCGTGTAACCAGCGTGACGATGAGATCATAGGGGAATAGTGCGAGAATTAGTTAGAAAAGACTATAAGCAAAACTTGAGAATCAAAAATAGAAAAAAGAAACTAGAAGGACGTACAAGAAACACAAAAATAGACAACAAGTAAGTTGAAACATGAACTTTTGGTCAGGTAAGATGTACGTACAATGGTAAGAGGTAAGTACTCAATAAAGTACGGTTACGAGAATAAAAAAAATTGTACTAGGGACTGGTATAGTGCTACATGGCACATACTGTGAGCAACGATGTGTGGCAAAGGTTGTTATTGGAATGCTTTTGGTGCATTTGTCATTCTGTTTATATTTATGTAATATATGTTCTTCCGGTAACAAAGTCAAGTTGCAGAGCTTAATTAGGTCAGAGATAAGCCCTAAGAGTCTCGAGATGATCAAGGTGTGCCCTCACAAAGTTCCCACAGGTAATCTCTATAAAGGTATATCTGCAACGATACATCACTGACTTTCAGAGACTTTTGTAACAGGCTGTTTGCAACTTCTAATACATCAGAGTAAATTGACCAAAGCAACACATTTAGATTAATGTATTGCCTCTACACAACTGCTGGACACAGTTTTTCTTGACCTTAAACATGAGCAGATCTGATGCGTGGACCAAATATACAATAAACCTATGAGTGAGTGTAAGCCAGGATGCTGAACCAGATCTCACCTAATTACTAGAGTACCTAGCTGGAGGTAGTAACCTACAATGCATGTTTAAGTTGATGAGGAAACTGGCGGGCTAACCAGGAAGAAAACATCCAGTATATGAAGAAACATGCAAAACTCCCAACACACGACCCACATCTGGTGATTAAAATGTGTGTGTGCACCATTCGGAACACTGCATCTTATCATAAACTCAAAAATGAAAATGATTAAACAAGACCCAAGTAAACAATCGCCTACGCAAAGTCTGTGAATACTGTAACAGTGGTCTGGACCACCTTGACAATACTATGTAGAGATAAACAATGCATTTGTATGTATTTTAATCTTATTTAAAGCTCATACCATGGACCTGTATTAAGATGCTATTATGGATTTAAATATCATATACATGATGTGAACATACAACATATACAATTGAGCATGTTGTATCGGTTTTGTAAGTGATTCAAACCTTTTGCCTTGTCCCCCACAACTGTAGTCTGCACTGGACTCTGGGACTGTGGTCCAGGCTCCACTGGGGACTATAAAAGCTCTGCTCCAAGGCTGGTCCTGCAGTCTCGTCTGAGTACTCGCCAACCCAAGAAGAGAGCGTGAGAGAACCCCCCATGGGGACACACTAAAGCTATGCCTTCTGCTGCTGCTCTGCATTCACTCACTTGTAAAGTACCACACCAGCCTTAATTATGTATTTTCAGTACTACACCTGTAAGTACCACACAATCTTCACTATGTACTTGTAGTAACTTCAACCTTCACTATGTGTACCACCACAGCCTTGCACTATGGTGCTTTAGTACTATACACTTGTAAGTACCACACAGCCTTCAGATGTATTTTCAGTACTTACACATATAGTACCACACAGTCTTCACTATGTACTTTGTAGTACTACCACCTGTAAGTACCACACAGCCTTCACTATGTACTTTCAGTAATTACACCTATAAGTACCACACAGTATTCATTATGTATTTTCAGTTACTTAAACTATAAGTTACCACACAGTCTTCATGATGTATTTTCAGTACTTACACCTGTAAGTACCACACAGCCTTCACTTACTAGGCATTCTGAGTGCTTACACTGTAAGAAAAATATATTAAATACTTTGTAATGGCTTATAAGGCTCGTAAAGTGTACTTTAAATGAGTTATAGTTATAGCCTAGCACATAAATGCTCATACATTTCTTATAAATATTTTAAAGGGGAGTGTGGGAAGTGTCTTAACCATGAGCTCAGATTCCAAACTGTTGCATGATAAGTTCTGCTGTAACTATTTTGTAATCATGTTTGCGACTAAATAAAATCCTAAAAACCTTGCTAATTTATCTGTACAAATGGAATTTGATCACAATGATTCTTTTTGCTATTCAATAACTATTGCTTGCTGACAAAATTATTTATGGAGTAACCTTAAACTAGAAAAGTGATTAATATTTTTCCTTTTGAGTCTTGTTGAGATTGGAGTTGTGGGGGGTTTCTGATGCGACCCAGTTACATCTCTAGCTTGGTCCTTAGGCCTGTATACTGTGTTTGTATCTATAGCTCTGATACCGCGGGCCATGTCTGAGTACTGATAAGTCTGTTGATCTTTGGACGCGGAGCCTCACCATTTGGGGGTTCTATTGTTGTAAAGAAATGTGTTTTTTGCTACAGTTACATTTTACTACAAGAATTCTAATTTGATTCACTTGAGTTGTATCCAATGGTTTTCCGAATGATGAAACAAAATTAGGACTGTTACCATAGTGATAACAATTTAAAACAAACTATCAATATCTTTTGAATGGAAAAAGTCCCCAATTGTGTATAGTCCACTTCTGAACAGATTTTAAATTCTGTTTTTCTTCCCGTAGATGCCCAAGATGAAGAAGAATACCACCTGCATTGCGTGAGTCCCAACATATTTCTATACATAAATATTCACACAATATTGCTCGGTTTGTTAAAAGTCCAAAAATCAGATATTATCTATGTTATTTATTATCTATACTAAAAACTAGTTATCAAACAACTAGATACTCATTTGAACAGGTAGAGATACTAAAAAAGTCACGATTCACAGGACAGAAATGAACCTTTTCTGAATATATGTATAATGATGGAGTCTCTGTATGTTTCACAAGTATAGGAGACACAGACTAGTACACAACCCTGAACCACTATGAATCTACTGCACTCTGAAGGATTACACAACATATAACACACATGGAATAGCAAACACAAAGTACTACCATGTAATGTGGAAAATCATATTTTCCTTCTTTTTTTTAAATTATTATTATCGTGGCATCAGAATTGGTATTGAACATCGAGTCTGTTCCTTAATATCAAAATCGAGTTTAGTTTAGCAGCATGACAACTCTAGAAGCCACTTGGATGAATGGAGTGAAACATATTCACTCTAACATGTTTGTCCAGTTGACAGAGTTAATTCTCTTCAGGTATAAAAAATAGACAGTTATTGACGGTGTGTTTTTTGCCAGGGCCAAACGCTACATCAGACCCCTGCACAAGTACCAGTACCAGTATGAAGCCGAATCCCTGACCCGCCATCAATGAGAGCTTCTGCAGCTCAAGAACGGACCCAAGGGATCATGCAAGGTACCAGCCCCGCCCCCACATGTGCTCACAGCTGCAGGTCAAAGACACTGACAGGATATAAGAAAGAATCTTACATTTAAATATACCATTGTCAAACTTGTGCTGTAGTTGAGTAAATTATTTTTTTCTGAAAAGTTCAACTTTCACCCAATTTTTGTGGATTGGCCCAATTTGGATTTTGGCCAGATGACCAATATTTACACTATTTTCTGATTTCAGTTCTAATGCTGTTTCCTTATCACAAAACAGGCCTGGAGTTGTGTTTTGGTTCATTTCACACGTTTAACACACAAATCCTGCAGTTTTAGACCGAGTCTTCTCCCAACAGAAAAACACTGTTACATCTTGTGATGTCATGTGGTAATACGGGAAAGTGCTCCACTGTGTTTTTTAAACCTCCATACAGCTTCATTCGAAACATTTGGATCATTTCAGCCCTCTCCATCACAAGGTGGAACAGAGCATTTTTGAGCTTTGGAGCATGCAGACAGACTAATAATACAGTGTTACTCAAAACATGGCGAATGAAACAAAAAACACAACTCCAGGTCTGTTTTTGAGGCAGGTAACAGCATTAGAACATGGCTAAAAAGCTAGCAAGAGTCACTTTAAACCTGTTTGGTGCATGTAGGAGCTATATACATCTATAATATAATTTATAATCCATGTATATCTATGGATGCAGGTTGATTAAATAAAACTAAAAAAAGGTGAAGATCAGACAGTTGTTGAGTTCACGTAAAAACATGTATCTTAAGGGAGCAAATTGACCCAAAAAACAAAAGTGAAAAAATTACAAAATCCAAATGGGTTTGTCCTGCTGTGTTGGACTCTCTGACCTCCTGGGTGTCCCTGACAGGTTTGAGATTGAAGTGCCCCAGGCCTGTAGCTTCATCGTGAGGACCAGCGAATGTTAGCCTGAGCGAGGTGGACTCTGTGGCGCGACGGCAACGTCGTGTTCAGACCCGCCGCCAGCTCCGACGCCTTCGCTGCTGAGATGGAGAAGTACGATAAGACTTACATAAAAGATGCATCATATATATAGTATTTAGAACATTTTGTTTTTGTGTAAATATTGGCTTTAAAGAGAGGGTATTGTGCAAAATTGATTTGTTTCTACTGTATTGCGGTTCCTTCATCAAAAAGGCCTGAAGTGTTTTTAGATGTTATCCACACATGTTTGAGTAATCTAGTGATCTCTCCTGGGCCTTATTCAAACCCTCCTCATGTTTAGCTTTAAGATTCTGTCCATGGCACCACCACAAAGCCTATAGCACCCATGCTCCCACATGACAATTCTCCATAAAATATACAAAAAACATGTACAAAAAACTGTACACAACAACTTGACAGACAGATGTGATGGAGCAGTAGTTTCGTTAGTGTAATGCAGCTCATTGGGTTGTGATAGCGCTCTGAAGGGGGGAGTGACTTACTTACGTGGAGAGCAAGGGGGAGACTCAGTGTGTTTGTGATGACTAGGGAATAACATTATAAAATAGGTGTAATAACGGGGCCTTTGATACTGAAAAAACAGTGTTCCATTGTCTCCACAGATTCGCTCTGAAGGTCCAGGTGAACGAGAAGAACAGAGTCAAGCTTACCCTGAGGAAGGCGAGACCAGACACCATCCTGAACATCAAGCAGAGGCATCGTCTCCGCCCTGGCTGCCCATGGTGTAGAGGACAACAAATACACGGTAAGTCGACTGGATTAGGAGGAGGAGGAGGATTTGTTTGGTTAGCTTTCAATAATTCACTTTATCGGTCTATTGGTGATACTGGGACAATTTCCCAGATATCAATACCATTGATCCCATACTGAAAGACAATAAGTGGCACTACGGATGATCCAGTTTTTTCAGTTCTGATACTGATATTAATACTTTGACTTTAAGTATTTGCAGATGCCGAATGTTGTGATGGAAAAATGTCACTTTATTTTCTTAAAAACACAAGTTCACTTAGTACACAAGAGAGTCAATTGTGTTGTGTTTGAGCTGTTTATTATCCTTCAAATCACAACAGAACAGCTTTGTATAAATAAAAGTTCAATTATTATAAGATGTTCTAGGATAAAATCAGCCCGTGTAAATAGTCTTTTATATCCAAGTAAAGGCCCAATCAGGATATTGGCTTAATCGATATCACCTGATACACAAATTTTCAGTATTGTGCCGATGTTGCATGTGTCTTTGGAACAGACTCAAGGAGTGAAAATATGAATTTATATACCACCTAAATACATTTTTATTATTTTACAAAAGTGAAAAGTTAATTGTGTAAAACTTCACTTCAGCTTAACATTAAAATTGATCCTTGCAATGAATTTTTAAGTGTAATATTGGTATCCAACAAAATATATTAGCTATTGGCCATAACAAACAAGCTATCTCATATTACACTCAAAAAAAAATCCATATCCAGACCATACATACATACAACCTGCAATGAAAACTCTTCGCTTCCTGCTCCCTCAGCCAACTATCACGGCCTGTGTAAGAAAACTCCTACAGCCTGTCACCCCCAGCCCCCGCTAGCAGAGATGACCCTGACCAGAGATCGGTCTGGATGTGAACGCTTCGTGCCCCTCCGTGACCAGGACCAGCCCCATGGCCCCTGCTCACGGGACTGGTAAGAGCCTGGGTACACTAGGCCCATCACTCATCTGGACTGGTTAGCTTCAGAGAGACACAAATCAACCCAATCAGCTTCATTCTGTCAAACACCTAGTAGTAGTCTTGTTTAAGTCAGTAAACATGTACGGTTTTCAAATAGTAAAGGCCATTATTCAGCTATTGCTGATCTTGATTCAGTCTATACACCTCCCCTAGGAATCATTAGATCATCATCAAGGAGGAAAACAGAGCATTTTGAGCTTTGGAGATGTAGACCGACTAATAAATAAACCTGGTTACTCAAAAGATGTGTGAATGAAACAAAAACTCAACTCCAGTTTGTTTTTGAGGAGGTAATTCGGAATTGATAAACATGGGATTAAAGCTCACAAAAAGTAGATTATTTGTAATATAGTAACCTTTAGTTAAACTAAACGAAATGCAAGTTCTAAAGAAAAGAGAGTAAACATTGTCCTCCTTTGGCATGCACTACCCTCTGGCTCAGCTGGTGCGCAGCTCTCAGACCTGCAACTACTCAAGTTCGATGAAGAGAAGAACCACATCGTGTCTGGCACTGCACTGAGAAACACCTCCTCGTCCCCTTCTCCTCCTTGAGTAAACACACTCTGATATCTATAACATTATTCAGCAGAGGTGGTAGAGTAGACAAAAAACTGTACTCAAGTGAGAGTAACATTACTTCAAAATAGTATCACTTAGTAGAAGTACAAAGCAGTGGTCTAAGAAATTATTCAAGTAAGAGTAAACAGCTATTGGAAAACCACACTCATGTAAGAATAACTTAAAGAATAAACTGTAACTAACATCTGATTTATAACAAAACTTTGAAATACTGCACAAAAATCTGTTATTTTCAAAGGATAGACACAAAAATGAGCCAACTAAATCATATCTGAAGGAGCTGCAAGAAACACACAAAATGTCAAATCATTTAATATTGTTACATAAAGCTCGGGTCACTTAGACTCACAGGGAGAGGAACCACAACTTTTACTCAAGCAAGGTGTACTGTTGCTTCAACTAAAATATTACTCATCTAGGAGGAGCATGGTTTCCAAAAAAACATCTTTCAAAAGTTAGTATGTAAATGTACTGAGTACTGCCCACCTCCTTCTATCATACATGTATTAATACTGAGGGGAATTACCTGTGATATTGCTGTACTGTTTAACCATGCTTCTCTGTAAACAGGGGAGAATATGGAGTGACCAACGTTGGAAAGCAGGAAGTGACAGGGAAGTGACTTTGATCGAGGTGTTCCCCACAACGACAGAGTGTTTGAACTTGGTGAGCCACCCTACTTTGAGTTGCCTTGGCTTTAGCTGGTAGTGTGTATCTGGCCTTCTGCCATTAGTGTACATTTACTTTGAGGTTCACTGCCATAGTGTGAAACATTTCAGGCAAATCAAGAAAAGCAGAAAAGTTACATAGGTTTTAATTAATTGCACAGCCCTAGATGAAACTCTTATTTTGCGCCGTTTTTCAGGACCCATCGTGAAGGATCTTAGCATCGACATGGTGGAGGGACCGTACCATGACCCAGGACAAGGATGCTGCTTTGGAGCTGCTGAGGAAAACTGTCTGCCCTGCCTGAGACCGAAGGAACGAGACCAGAGCCCACATGTCCCCAAGCTGGTGCTGATGGTCAGGGGCATGACGCTGGACACCCTGAGCCATGCTCTGCCCGAGCCTTGGAAAAGTCTCCCCATGCACTCACTACCAGGTCCTGCCCCAATGCGGCACCCCCGAGTGCAGCAGCGCCATCATGGAGCTCCTGAGGGCCCGACCCACCAGCGGACCCGAAGTAGATGCCTTCGTCTACGCCCTGGGGCCTGGTGTCCAACCCCGCCCCCGTCCTCATCAAACGACATGCTGCAGATGGCCCAGCAGAAACCCAGCAACAGTGCTGTACGCCCTGAGCAACGTGGTCCACAGGTCAGTGCACTTTACTACTATTGTGAGCTGCTAGGTATTTTCATCAGGCATTCACGCATGCACAGGGATTATACAGGATTCAAAGAGCCATAGTTACATAGGATTGATTACTGTGTGTTTATGTATAGTACAAAAATAGTGCTAAAAGAAAACACAAAATGTAATAGTACATCAAAATATTACAATAAATACTATTAAATAGAGAAGACATAAGTACAGGGAGGCAGTAGTGGGCATTGTTGTCACCATTTACCCCGGGGTCCCCCCCAACTCCTCAGCAATCTACTGGAGCAACTGTTGTCAGTTAAGACTTAGACTTAGCCGTGCTCACTCAGTGTCATAAGATAACATTTTCATGCTAATAACAAATAGCAACCTTAATTACTTACACGCAACTGTCCCCCTGTTACAGGTTCTACAAGGCTGAAGGTCAGGTGGGGCCTGAGATCTTCTCTGTGGCTCGTTTCATGGCCGGTCAGATCGGAGACTGCTCTGGAGACAAAGGATCAGGAGGTTCCGCACTCTCAGGGTACGCTGCCTGCACGAAAAACACATTAACATATATATCTGTCCATTCTGTCAAAGTGACAAATTCTAAACATTATGTGTGTAGACGAAGGAATTTAGCTTTATTCTGATCCCTGCTTATATAAGAAGCATGATACTTCTTGTTATTAAAATTAGTTCATACCTTAAACTTGCCTGCATTTACAGGTGATTGGAAACATGGCCCCCCGCTATGGCTAACGCTGGACCTGCAGTCAGAGGCGCTGTGCTGGAGTGTGTGAACAAAAACCGAGGGCTGCTCCTGAGGGTTCAACAGGCTGCCATACAGGTCTTCAGACGGCCCCGTTGCCCGAGGAGGTAAGGGGGGGGGGGTGGGTCTTCCAGTAGTGCTTGAGTAGAGACATAGCATTAGCATTGAGGATCTGGAAAATACCGTGGTTGTGTAGTGACTTGAGATCTATGGTGTTGTCATCCTCAAACATTTAAATAAATAAATCCTTTTTAACAAGTATAAAAGAAGACGCATTCAAAAGTTAAATTATTCAAAAGTACTACATACAAGCAAATTAACTAATATACAAGCTTATTACTAAATGTACTCTTCTACAGCTGCTAAAATTGTCTAAATAATATAAAAATGAAATTATCCAATACTAATGCTACAAAAAAATGAAATGATATGACCCGCCCCGTCTCTTCTCTTTCCAGGGCAGAGAGACCATGATGCAGGTGCTCTGGACGGCTCTGCCCCAGTTCAGACAGAGGATGCTGCTTACCTGGTGCTCATGAAGGACCCTCCAGCCCAGTGAACTGGCCCAGCTCATGCCCGCCTGCCCACGGAGCAGGACGCCCAGGTCAAGAACTTCATCATCTACCACATCCAACGAACATCGGCACCTCCACCGAGCCCGCCACTCAGGAGTAAGCCTCTTCTGCCTGTCGCCAATTACACCTTACCATTGTTCATGTAAACTTATACATATTGTAGATTCCTCTCTTGCCAGGTCTTAGACAGACGATCTTCGACGCACACCAAAGACAACCAGCTGGGATCGTGGAGGACAGTCTGAAGGTCTCCCAGGACCTGAGGTTGGCCTGATCCAGAGCAAACTGATCTTCGAAGGAAGCCAGCTACCTGCCAAAGGGAGGTCATGCTGGAGATGACCTCAAGGCCTTGGGATTCGACCTGGAATGATGGAGGTAGGTCAATAATGCACCACTAACAGGGACTAAAGCAGGACTGAACCAAGACTAAAACCAGAATTAACCAGTACTAAATCAAGACTGAACCAAGGCTGAAAAGGGACTAAAACAGGACTAAATCAGGACATAACCAGGACTAAGCTAGGACTAAACCAGAACTAAACAGAACTAAAGAAGGACTAAACAAATACGAAGCCAGGACAAAGCCAAGACTTAATCTAATCAGGGACTAAACCGGTCTAAAAGCAGGTCAAAACCAAGTCAAAAACCAGGTCAAAATCAGATGTAAACAGGTCTTTTTGACCCTGTTGCTTCTAGGTGGCATGGAGGGCAAAGGCTTCGAGCCCACCGTGGAGGCCCTCTTTGGAGAGAATGGTTTCTTCCCTGACACCGCCCGGAAGACCAGTACTTGGTGTCAGACAACGTCCCTCTGGTGCTCCAGAAAGTGCTTGCCCGGCCTGAGGAGTGACCGCAAAAAGAGACAGGTAACCCAGACAAAACCAGTCTTACAGGGAGGGTGAAGGAAGAAGGACTGCTCTTGGCACTGTTTAGTGACTGCCAAAAATATAAACATTTGATTATGAAAAACCTGTATGTTATATAATATGGGATAAAACATTCCAATAAAAATGTAATCTGTGAGACAAGAATATATAAAATAAACTTAAAAACAACAAAATGACTAAAACTAAACTAAAAAAGTAAAATCACTTGCTTTTGTGTTTTTGTTTTTTTTTTTTTTTTTTTTAGTTGTTTTTTTTTTTGGGGGTTTGGGGTTTTTGGTGGGTTTTTGTTTTTGTTGGGTCTTGTTTTTGTTTTTTGTTTTTTTTTGGTGTTAACACAAAAACTTTTATATAACGATATATTCTCAGGATACAGACAGGCCATGCCTCATGTGAAAGCTCAGAACATAGAATTTACTCACTGAGCATGCAGAGGCTGCACTAGCGCTTATTTGTGATGGACTGTGGGGGCTGGGTGTTAGTAGAGGACAATTCAGATCAGAGAGAGTCCTTACTCATTTCTCCTCCGATCTCCAGACCTATCAGAACCTGGTGAAGGACATCAGCCAGAACCTGAAGAAACTGAGTGATGATCTGAAGACGTTCCGCCGCTCCCGAGGCAAATATTAACCTGCGTCTCCTTGGCAACGAGCTGGGATACATGAAGACCAACGAGATGGAAGAGATGGCCTACTCTGCCGCTATGTTGTGGACTCCATTGCTCAAGATGTTCCCTGTCGATGTAAGCAAGACATGTTTGCTCACTCATCTTCTAACATGACATTTGGTTTAACCTTTTAGAGAATTGAAGGTAGAACATATAGAACCTATAAATACAGTAGGCTGATTTTTATTGTCTTTAAAACATGAAAAACAAAAACACTAGCCTGTGATCAATACCAGCATTCATGGTCTTCTTTAAGTGTTTGATTTTAGCAAAGCAAAGAAGATGAGAGCGACTAACTGAAAAACTGTTGGCTTAATGACTAGCTAGCTTGTGTAATGTTATTTGAGAGAGGACCTGGTTTAACAGCACAATCAAACCAAAGCTCAAATTAAAGTGCTCAGTTAGCATCACACCCCTAGGGGATGGTGATGGCATCAGCTGCAAAGTATTAATAGTATTTGTTATATAATAATAGTTTTTGTATGATTGAAGTTGTGAAGGCCTGACAAACCATGACTGACACATTCTGTATGCTCACTACATCTCAGGACAATGAGTTCTTCCTGCCCACTCTGACTGGTGTGCCCCTGAGAATGCCCTGTCCGGAAACTTTGCCCCTGGCTTCAAGGGAGGACTCAAGCTCTCCCCCCAGATGGTGAGGACAGTCCTATCTAAGGCATCGTTTTGTACAATACAACTCTCCCATTTAGTAAAAATAAGTTTTCACATTGGCTTCTGTCACATAAATATAAAAAGAGCCAGTCTTCAAGTGGCTCTATGAAATAATGGATCCTGAAGAATTCAGATCCCATAAAAGAGTTTCGAATGTCCCATCACTAACTACGATGGGGCGGGGATTCTCAGTACCTTTATTTTTCAGATTGTTAAACCAACCTGTTATTGCTAATCTAACTTTGACTCTCTCTCTTTTTTTCACAGAATGAGGTTGGCTTTCATGCCCACGCTGGGCGTCGAGTTCGTGACCCAGGTGGCACCCACATCCCGAGTACGTGGACTCTGGTCTGGAGATGCACAACAACATCTACATGAGTCAGGACTGAGCGCCAAGGTGGGTGACCATTGAGAAGGGCCAAAGTCCAGCTGAGAATGCCCGCCCCCCAGACCAAGACCAAGCTCGTCCACATCCACGTAAGACCCAATCTCTTGGCTGAGGTTCAAAAGTCAATGGACAGTATATGTGAACCAAAATGTAGCATGAACAAAGACTTAAATCATTGTCATAAAGCCTTCTATAGGCCATAAATATTTAATACAGATGAAGGGAAGTTAAACTTAATATGACAAAATGCAGATTTTTGTTGTGATATAGCACGTTCTTCATGAATAGAAATATCAAACAGGTTGTTAATGTACTTTTTTTTAGTTTATTTGACAGGGACAACTGTGCAAAAACATTAAAGATGCTTTACACCAGGGATTATAGCTGACGCTCTAGTTTCAATACTATGTTAT
Organism: Periophthalmus modestus; assembly: GCA_019594935.1. Classification (NCBI taxonomy): domain Eukaryota; kingdom Metazoa; phylum Chordata; class Actinopteri; order Gobiiformes; family Gobiidae; genus Periophthalmus; species Periophthalmus modestus. The sequence goes on along the minus strand of JAIEZT010000724.1, from coordinate 21,552 downwards.
ACTGTCTTCCACATCTTTTCAACCTGTGTTTTTGGTTGACCTTTAGGAACAGCCTTGTGGCCCGCTCTGGAGTGAGACCCGGGTCATCCCCCCAAACCCAGGACGCCGTGGTCAGCCTGGATGAATGCACTCCCTTCTTCTCTGGAATTGAAGTACTGCTACGCTCTGCAGTACAATGATGCCTGGAACATGGAGGGAGGACCCCCTACTTCCCCTTCACAGGAGATAGCAAGTGAGTCAGGCAGCAGGCACTGAAAAACACAAGCAGTTAGGCTGGTATGGGTCAAGTCTGGGGGTTTAAATGGTTTTAACAGTTGTATTGTGCCCATAGAATTGCTGTGGAGCTGCTGCCCCATGTGAGGTGACTGAGTACACTGCCACTCTGGCCTATGAACTGCTGCGTGAAGGAGATGAGGGCAAGCAGAAGGTCGGACGCCGTCAAGTTCATCCTGAGAGCTGAAGGTACCACCACACATCTTAAAAGACAATGACACAATGTGCTGTTAGTTGTCGAGGGGACAGCTTACTTAAACATGTAGTTACTGTTAATAATACCTACTTCTAATGAAGACTTATAAGCTAACTGTATATATAGCTAACTAGAGCTTATAACCAGATTATATGGTTTATAGTTGTTTCCCCTCACTATTTACTCACTTGAAGAGGCCATATGCAGATCAACTCCCATTTCACCACCCTGACATACTGTTCTCCAATTTATTTCCTTATCGTTGATACAGGATATATTTACAACATGACACGCCCAGTTTTAAATATGATTCCTATTTACTGACATATCTGACACTTTTGTCCCCAGGAGCTGACCCCACAGAGGCCCGTGCCATCCTGAAGTACAATCGCGAAGGAACGTGGTGACAGCTGAAGTGCAGATCCCTGACTGTGATGTGGAGGCTGGGTCAGGCTTGGCCTTGTGGATGGGAACACCAAGGGCAAAGGAACCCACTCCATCTCCCTGGACCTCATCAGCAAGAACATCCCACAGCTGTCTCTGGTTGGACGTCCAAGTAAGGCAGCAATCCTTCAAATTGGCTTTTACTTTTACTACCTATTTCTCAGCTAAGAACTAACAGCTAAACTACACTTCTACATGAAGATCCCAAATATTAAAGGCACACTAGCCAAAACACTACCCAAGACTGGACATGAAGATTTTATTGTTTTGCCTAGAATCTTCCACAATATGGCATTGAATCACTCAATTTCTGACCAACAAAAACACATATATACTTGAATTAATGCAAGCATAACTGTCAAAATGAGGTAGGCAAACCAGACAATTGCCGAATGCCTCAAGTTGCAGAGGCCCCAAACAGCATGTTACAGTAGTTATGAAAAGCAATATTTCCTCTTAAAATGAATTGTCAAAGTACAAGTAGTCTAGAGGCAGCTCTGAATGCCTCAAACTTCATGAGCATAGATGGAATGTTTTAAGCAGTACCACTATTTAACACAGAATATAAACATACACATTTATTTCTCCAAAGTCTGAACACTGCTCCACACAGCATGCTACTACTTCACTGCCTTCTTATACTACTATATTGAAGCACTATATAACTGCCACTTATGTGTTTTTGTTATAGAGTCTAATAGACTCGACATAAAGAATTTGATGTATTAACAGTGTGTACCTGTTTTGCTTCCCAGGCTGAGGGAGATGACTGAAGGCATGCTCCAGCTGCAGATGCTGGTGCCATTCCTGAAAGCTGATGCCACCTTTACCGCCAACCTCAACCGCGACGAGGAGATCAAGCTGGAGCTCAAGAGCGACATCAAGGTCCTGGAAGCCAAATCCGAGCAGAAGATCGCACTCAAATATGGTAAATGAATGTACAACTACCATCTCAGATACAGTAAAGCAGTGCATCACTATGGAAATAAAATGTGCCCAAATCTGGATTAAATGCCACTATGTTACTTTTGCAGTAGATGATAGACCACTATCTTGTATCCATGGAGATTTTATTTCTTTGCCTGGAAAGTTCCATGATATATTAAGCTTTTCTAGCTTGCAATCATTCAATTACAGGTGTCTTTATGGCCAAAAATGCCTTTGAAAGACATGATGCAGAGCAATATTACTCTCTCACACGTCTGGAAATAATTTAATGCCATACTGTGGAAAATCCAGGCATAGCAATGACCTCTCTATGAAAACAACAGGTGGCGGGCTGTGTACTAGATACTGCAGTGTGTAACCAAAGTTGAAATCAGGAACACCAAAAATTTTACCCTTTTGAAAGAAGTTATACACATTCTACCAAAGCAAGACCAGAAAATAGGAGGATAAATCTCAAATGCGTGCATGCCTGCATAAAGAGATACTGTAGAACATTAGCATTCAACACTGACAACATTTCCTCCAAATAACTTTGTGACATCTTGTCTTGCAGATGGCAGCAAAATTGAAGCTGAGTTCAAATCTGACATGAACGCTTGAGACCGCCAACCTGCCCATGGGAGAGATCCTGGCACAGTATGGAGAGCAGGTTCCTGGACACTCAGGTTTGGACAGACTGACATGAAGGTCCGCCACATCCTCACCAAACTTGTGGAGGTAGGACAGAAAGAAAAAAAGTCACTATACATTTGGTTACTTTGTTTTTGCCGTGTTCTAATCCAATTTGTCATGTTACAGGCTTCCAAACAACTACATGGAGAAGTATGGCGCTGATCTACCATACATCCAGAACTTCAGACTGCCTGATATTGCCGAGTTTGACCATGCCCGAGAGACTCTTCCTCAACACGTAAGACAATACATTTATTTATTCTTACAGCTCTTCAATGCACTTACAAAGTAATAGTCTCAAGAGTGAAAAGTGCTTCTCAAATAAATTAAAGACTGTCAGGATGTAGTGTAGTGTAATGTAGTGATATATTCCAGATTATATTCCAGATTATTACAATTGCAAAATGAATGATCGCAATGAGCAAATCAAAAAAGACAGCATAATTTATCCTTTTACCCACAAATAACAAACATATCTCGCCTAAATCCATATAAATTCTGCTAACTCTATAGTTTAGACCTATGTAAATATGTTTTGAAATGTAAGGGATTCTTGAATTACTTTAGCAGTTCCAAATTTCAGTCTTCTCTCAAATGCTCCTGGTTGCGTTAATCCTACTACTACGAAATCGTAATCACAATGCTCGTCAGAAAAATTAACCAAAATTTTTTGATAAACATAAGCGAACACAGTTACAGACAGAAACACAGTATACAGTATAAATATTGTAACCGTTAGACAATGCATCTGCAGAAACATCTAACCCATGAACTATTTTCTTTCTTGTAGTGAAACCAAAGCTGTCTACTACTTCAACAACGAGCGCTGGTCTGTGTACGTCCCATGCCATTCGGAGGGAAAAATCCACCATGGACCTCAACTTCCCCGAAGTCCTGAACACGCCCCAGATCTCCGTGCCTCAGATCGGACTGGAGATTGTGTGTCCATGGAGATCCCTGTGCCCGAGTGTTTGTTCCTGAGGGCTTCACTCTCTACGTCCTCTCTTTGGCAAGGCTGAGGTTTCCGCCATTTGCAAGAGCAACCTCTATGACATGGAGGCTTCAATAGCTGCCGGCAAAGACATTGTGGAGACACCAAGCTACTCTGCTACATCGCTGTGATGGCACCTCTCCAGTTGATGTCCTGTCAGTCAAATTTGAAGGTAATTGACAAAAACATTCTCTATAATTGTGTAGTATAGCCAGGTCCTGACTAGCAAATATGGTTGTAACAATAATTTTGTATTGGGGTTCATTTTAATATCCTATTGCAGTTTAAAATTTCTTCTTTAACTTTTTAATAATACAGTATACTAAGTATAATATTTTTTTTTTTTTTTTTTAAGGTTTGGGGCATGGTGGTCCCTGCTGATGTCCTGAAGGCTCAAGTTAAGGGATCTCTTGTGCACAAGTTCCTCGAGGCCCAATGTAAATATTGTTGAGGAGATAAATCTGGCTGACAAAATCTCTACACAAGCTAACATCAAGATCGATGCCACCAGCCCCATGGGAGTCAGTGTGAATACTGAGTACAATGGTGTCGCTGGGACTGAACACCGAGAAGCTCACCATTGACAGCAACTTTGATGGTTTGGCTCAAGGCTGGCGCTGTCTATGGCAAGGCAGTCTCATACCAGTCCGCCAGCGTTGCTCCATTCACCCCAGAAGCTAAGATCGAATCCTCTGTGGAGATCGATTCCACTTTCGCCAGAGCCCAGAACACCTTCAACGCAGAGCTTCGTGATGGTGCCCTCTCAGTGCTGTCCAACACTAATGCTTTTGATGGTACAGTTGTGCATATCGCCTCAGTTGACTTCAAAGACCAGAAACTGACTGTGAAATCCGATTGCCAATGCTGAAGTTATGGGTCTGAAGATGAAGAACCAAATCGAGGCTGCTGCCCGGGTGCTGGTGAGGTTGTGATGAGAATGGAGACTAACTCTGACTATGCTGAGAACCGCGTGTACTCCCTAATGACCGCCTCTCTGAACGCCGAAGGTCTGGCTGTCAACAGTGATGCCACCCTCAAGCTTTTGAACAATGAGGCAGTCACACAAGGCCAACATGCAACTGAATCAGGAGGCCTAGTTGTGAGTGGAACCAACACTCTCCAGAGCCCACTGTCTGTTGAGAACACCTTCAATGGTGTAGTTGACACCTCCAAAGCTACACTTTCCATCACCAACAAGGCTGCTCTGTATGACACAAAGGTTGACAATGCTAACTCCCTGACCCTTACTCTGTCCAGCATTGAATTCACCTCAAAGGCTGAAGCCTGGCAAGTGAATATGCCACTTATACTCATGATGTTGCTTTCAACATGAAACCATACATTGTTTCTGCAAATGTCAACAACAACTGAAACTCCTGTCAGCCAACCTCATCAATGAGGCCCAGCTTCAGGCAGAGCTGTACAAGATTGACTGACTGGAAGTGTGAAGGCCATCTATGGTGAGGAAGAAATCAAGCACCTCTATCAGATCAACTACGCTGACATGACCGCTAATGCCAAATGCAGCACCACAGGCAAGGTGTTCGGTACCCCACATGAAACCATAACACTGAGCTCGAGGTGATTGGTCTGGCTGCCCGCTTCTCCCACGATGCCCGCTTCAACTCCCAGCCTATGCGCTTGGACTACACTGTCCGCAGCAGCGTTGTTCCCTTCGACTTCAACCTTGATGCCATCTTTAATGCTGATGGTGACCTGACCCTCTATGGAAAGCACTCTGCTCAGCTCTACGGCAAGTTCCTTGTCAAGCTCAGCCTCTTGCCTTCGCCAACACCCAGGAATGGAGAGCTTCAATGACTCAGGCCCTTGACAATGGCCATGGCACTTGAGACCACCCTTCGACAACAAGTGGGACACGGCTCTGTCCCTGGAGGAACAGAAAACAGCTAAGGGGATGAGGTCCAAGATGAACAACCACGCATTCAACCAGGACATGAGCCTGTACAACACAGCTGAAAGGATGGGAGTTTGAGAGTGTCTGGCGCCTTACTCACAAACCTTCTCAACCAGGAGAGATGACCAGAACCAGGAATTTGCTGTCTCGGCTTTGTAAAGTATGACAAAAACACCAACATGCAGGTCATCCAGCTTCCGCTGATGGAGTCCTTCCCCATCATTGTGGAAAACCTGAAGGGTGCCTCGTCTATGTAGCAGAAGCTGTCCCTGGACTTCATCAACAACGAGGAGGTGCGCGCTAAACTGGAAGCCATTCCTCAGCATGTCAGCAACTTCATTGTGCAGCTGAACCTTGAAGAGAAGATTAACGGGCTCAAGCAATTCCTTAGCGACCTCACTCAGGAGTATGCCATCACTATGGAAGATGTTGAAGGCTTTTGAGAAACCTGGAATGAGGACAGTGAAAAATGTGCTTGCTGATTTCAGCTCCTATGTGAATCAGTTTTATTGCCAAGATGAAAGAGATTATGGAGAACATGACCTTGCCTGACACCATTGTGCAGAAGATTCAGGAGCAGCTCTTGGCCATTGATGAGGCATATGAAATCAGACCTTTGATTGTTTATGTGATTGAAACAGTGACTGACATGATCCAGCAGTTCAACATGGAAAAACTCAGAGGAAGTGTTCTTGAGATCCTTATCGACCTTGACAACCAATTTGATGTTACAAAAACAGTGGCATGGTTCTTGGACAATTTGAAGAGAATGGTACAGGAATTCGATGTCCAGCAGATCTACCAGCAGTTTAAAGGACACATCTATGTATCCATTGACATTCAGATCCTACATTGATGAACTTATGAATGTGATTCCCACTGAGATGTTCAATGATGCCACCAATTACATCTGGAAAGTCATGCAGGACCTTGATGTTGTGGGCAAATTCAACGCTGTCTATGCTAAAGTTAGAGAGCTGCTTGTTCAATTCGAGGTTGACCAGAAGGTGCAGGCTCTGTTGGGAGAAAGCTGTTGAGGTCATCAAACAAGTCAAAATTGAGGAAACTATCTCTGCTGTTGTTCAAATGGTCAAAGATGCTGACATCCCAACTAGAGTTATGCAAACTGTCCAGAGCACCATTGAATACATCAAAACAACTGAAATGAAGGACTCATTGCAAACCTGAATGCCTTGATTGAGAGCTTGGTTCAGAAGCTGAACTCTATGGAGTACAATGAATTGGTGAACAACCTAAACCAGCTTATTGCTCAGTACACAGCTTACATCAATGATGCTATCAAGACACTTGAAATCGCAGAGAAAACTTCAGGTGATGAGGGACTTCGTTAACTATGTTCTCTCCACTGCGAAGGACATCAGTGCACGCCTGAGAGAAGTCAAGATTGCAGAAATTGTAAAATCTGTTCAAGGCATGGCAGTTCAAGCTGTTGATTACAGCAAGACCTTGGTGGACTATGTGAAACAGCAAATTGAAGACCTGGAAATCAAAAATTACATCATGTCTGGACTGGAACTGTGTGAGTGAAATCTACAAAGAAGTCATTAGAATTGGTAACAATGTGTGTCATCAGGGCTGTTGACTTCATCAGCATGTATGCTCCAGACCAAAAATTCTTGGAAGATGTAAAACAGATGGTTACTGGTATACTGGATGCATTGAGACAGGTAGAGCTGAATACTCCATCATTCACTGTGCCTTTGACTGATCTGAAGTGCCTACCATGAAATTCACATTGGCAGCCTCCAAGAATTTGAGATCCCAACCCAGATGACATTCCTGAATTCACAGTATTGGGCAAGTACACTGTTCCTGCCACCACAATTGCCTTTGCTGACATCAAGCAGAAGATCTTTGAGCTGATTGAATATGTCATGAACTTCAGCTTCCAGATGGTGGATGTAGATGCTTTCTTTGGGAGACCTGAGCTTTAACTTCCTTCCTGTCCTGCCAGAGATTGCTTTCCCAGAATTCACTCTGTCTGACATCTCCTTCCCCGCCATTCCAGAGGTGCCTGTGGAGAAGTTTGTCAAGTCACTGCAACTTCCTGAGATCAAAACTGCCAACATCCCAAGTGAATTTGCCATCCCAAGCTTTGGCAAGCTCTACGGAGAGATCAGAGTGCAGACCCCAATGTACAGCACCAAGACAACTGCTGAGCTGCAAAAACTCCACCGAAAATGAACAGTCTCCTCAGATGACTGCCTTCATCACCTCCCAGGGTGTGTCCCCAGCTTTTGACATCTTTAACTACAAGATTGATTCACTGCTCGACTTGCAATCCCAAGATGAGCCGTATTGTCATTGGTGAGACTGTGAAATTCGAACATGTTGCTCTTGGAGTTGAACATCAGGGATCTCTGAATCTCTATGGCAAATCTGCCCAAGCCCAGGCTAAGACAGTGAAGGTTGCAACTGCACCATACACAGCTGACTTCATGAATACCGCCTTTATTGCACTTGCAGATGGCATGTCTGCTTCTCTTGAGACCACTTTCAATCAGATTGTTGATATCCCTGTCTTCAATGTCAAATTCGAAGCCAACGGAGCTCAAAAGGCAATTGCACGCCTTGATGGCCTGAAGATCACCATCACAGTTGACAACACAGGTAAAACTGCCTACAATGGTGAGGAGGGTAACCACAAGAGTAACCTCGACATGACAATGACTCCTAGCTTGATCACCCTGACCTTCAATGGTGATACTGATTCTGCCATCCTCAAGATGAAGCAGGTTGTGAACGCTGAAGCTGGCACTCTTAGCTATCTCAAATTCAACATTCGCAACGAGGCTGAGACACCATTCCTCAAGTCCAGTGAGATTGTAGCAGTTGGACAGGCTAATCTCTTTGATATGAAGGTTGATATCACTGCCAACCACAACTCTGAGCTGGTTGGCCCAGTCCAAGGCAACATTGCTAATGATTTCAAGTACTTGATCAGCCCAAGAGAGTTTGCTTTTGAACTGAAGAACAAGGGTACCAACAAAGTGAACGTCCTTGGATCTCTCACAGCCAAGTTGGATGCTCAAAATGAAATTTCTGCCTACCTGAACTCTGAGATGCAGAAGATCAACACAGTCAACATGGTGCGTTTCAACAAGAACATGGTCTTCGTCAACCTCACCGTGGACAACAGTGAGAAGGAAGTCGCTGTTATTCTTGCTGTTGATGGACAGGCCAACCTCGATTTCTGACCTCTCCTATCAGCATCCCAGAGATTGAGCTTCCATTTGTGGACTTCCGCACACCAGAAGTTAGCAACCTGAATCTGTATGAGCAGACAATCCTGAAGGACATCTTGACCACCACTGAGCAGTCTGTGAGCCTTGATGCCAAAGTTGCCTACCAGAAAAGCATGGCTCCTCGACTTTTCGATATCATGGGTCTGATTCAGGTTCCAGATGTTGGCAACCTTGTCACTGACTTGTCCTTTAAATCTGCCATCATCAACCTGAACCTCAATGCTGCTCTGGAGACCGAGGATGACATTGTTTTCCGCCTGGGAGTCACCACTGCATCTGTATTCGAGAGTCTGAAAGCTAAACTCGACGGCACTACCAGCCTGACCACCAGAAGAGGAATTAAGCTGGCCAATTCTTTGTCTCTGGAGAACCAGCACATCGAAGGCACTCATGACAGCACCGTTAGTGTTAGCACTGAGACCTACGAAACCACTGTCTCTGTTGCCACAGTTGGAAAAAAGTTGCCCTGCCTATTCTTAATCTGGAAATCAACCAGAACTTGGTCGCAGACAAACAAGGCTAAGCCCAATGCAGCTTGCACTTTCAGGGTGAACGGTCAGCTCAACATCCCCAGAATTAATGCCGTAGTAAAGGCTGAAGCAGAAACACAGCACCAAGATGGAGGCTACTTTTGAATACCTGTCAATGGAGACTTCCCAACAGGGCTAACATGGACGGAACCCTGCTGGAGGACTATCTGGTTTTGGGAGTGCTGGACAATGAGCTGAACTTCTACCTGAACAAGGACGGTCTTCGTTCCAATGCCAAGGTCATCGCTGACACCAAGCTGAACCAGGGTGCAGACAAGATCTTTGCTGTTGATGTAAATGAGAATCTGGCTATTGAAGCTGCTCTTAGCCGTGTCTACGTTGTGCTGAAGTACACTGGAAACAATGAAGCCAACTTGTTCAACTTCAACACCAAAGGACGCCATGTTGCCCAGGGAACCATCGACTTTGCTCCTATCTCTTCTCTGATAGCTGACATTGAGATTGACTTCTCTCAGCCCTCCAACTTTGGTGATCTTACCATCTATGAGAAGGCAACAGCTGAGGTGACTGCTGACAAGCAGAAGGCTGCATCCACTAGCAAGTTTGTGAGCCCTGTTTACACAGTCAGCTTGGTGGTCGAAGTTGAGGGAGATTACCCTGTCCTGAAGGTTATTGCCAAGTCCTCTGCCATCTCTCCCCTGAGCCTTCTGGAGTATGACATGGATGGTAAGTTCAAATTATCACATACACTCATAGAAATATCTTTTTAGCATTGCATGACTAATCTTCCATTATTTGTATTTTTGCAGCTTCTTCTACACAAGCTATGAGAATGATGCCCTGAACATGAACAACAAGGTGGTGCTGACCAATGCTGCCATAAAACATGGGACGTCACCCATGTTATTACTCAGGCTTTGAGGTAACTTTTTTTTTTTAATTCTATAAGATAATCATAATCAACATTATGTAAAAGCATTACACAAACTGAAAATATTTTATGTGAAGTAATATTTATTGCTTTCTGATTTTCAGGAGAAAACGCCAGGCTGACGACAGGTAAATATAACATGTAACATTCTGTTTAATGTTTAAGTATTTTGTGTATAGGATTTCATTTTTTTGTAAGATTATAAATCATCTGTAGTTCTCACATGTTTTAGAATAAACCAGAAATAATTTGAAACTCAACAATGTGCAGTGAAAAAAAGAATATATATATATATTAATTCAATTTTTATTTTGCAGCTCTCGCCACACTTTGAACATGGATATCAACAGCCCAACCTTCACTGACGTGAACTTCCGCTACGCTGCTGGCAGAAACGGAACGGAATCAGTGCCTCTCTGTCCTCTCCCTCAGCTGGTTTCCTGGGTCTGCAGGTCAACGGCAAAATCCCAACTCAGATGACCGGAAGACTTTATGGACGCTACCAGTAGTTAAAGTATCTGTGGACACTAGACGAGACACAAGATGAGACGTGACACAAGATTGGGTCTATGAGAACAAGACAAGATGAGATTTTTTAAAGATTTGTAATAAATAACTTCTCCAAATCTTGTTCACAGTTTTGGCTTAACAAATTTTAAAAATTGATTCCATTTAATGTTTTTGTTGTCATTATAGCATTGTGTTTGGAAACTACAGCTCTCAAGGAGGTGTAACTCACTAGCACTGTTTTGTCCGACCCAAATCTAAAGACAGACACATAAAATGTCACAAGACACAAAGATAAATATAAAAACAAGCCTCACAACCAAGAGCCAATGAAACATAAATAAATTGGAAAAGTTTAGATGTTTAACAGTGCCTTTTTTTTTATCTTCCCCAGTCCTCCCCAGATGCTGATGTTGACATCCTGGTGCTGCGTTCCACTCCCAAAGACAGCGATAGGATGACTCTTCAGGTGGACTACAACATGGAGGCCCCCAAAGCTATGCTGTCTGAGTTCAAGGCCAAGATCCCTGCTGTTCTGTCCTCTCTGAAAACCTTCATTGACAACAACCTGGGCTGACAAGCAACGTGATGGAGTGGAGAGACACCATTGTGGCCAGAATCAATGAGGCCTACAACGCTGCCATCAATTACGACGTCCAGCTCAGCCACTCTCCATCTTTTTCCGCAACTTCATTGTTGAGTTCCAGAAAAAAAAAAGTCCAAGCTTTCCTGGATGCTGCCATCAAAGGCTCAGGGAGACCCAGTTCCGTCTTCCTGGCTCTGAGGAGATGACCACCCTACCTGTTGTTCTGAAGGATCTGACCACCAGCATTGCTAATGTTCTTCGCACCACCATCCAAGTTGTCTATGACAGCATGGAGTACTACTACAATGCTTTTGTGGACACCTTTAGCACCGTGGAGTTGCGTATGCCAATCGGAGATGTGATGACCGTTGGTCAAAATCATCGACAACGTCAAAACAAACTGGCAAAGGCATCTTTGACCAAATGGTGGACTTTGTGAACAACATGGAGAGCCTGGATACTATGATGGTGAAGATCAGTGAGACCCTGAAAGCAGTTGTAGACAAAACCCAAAGAGTTTGTCGATTCCATCAAGTCCGACTATCTGGATGCCCTTTTGGCCAATGTGAACGCGGCATACAGATGGGCGGTGACCGCCGTGAAGGACATTGCAGACCGAGTGTCCACCCTGGATATGGAACAGCTGAATGGTGTCTTTGAGTATGTTGTAGATATGTTTATTTTCGTCATCGACCAGTTCAACGTGACAGTGAACAGCGCTGTCCAGCAGGTGTCCGAGGAGGCTCAGAGATATGTGAAAGCCAGCGATGGCCGTCTGGAGGTTGAGCTGCCTTCCCCCTTCCTTCAGTGAGGAGCCCAAACAAACAACTACCACCACTTCACCCAAAGAAGGAGGAATGACAAACTCACTTTGCTCTTTATTTATACAAATGTGAACGCTACATCTTATTATGTGAGGCATTGCAAATATATACCGTTTTACTACCACTATGCAATGTGTGAAGAGCATCAATAAAAAAAACATTAACTTAACCTGTTCCTGTCTGACTATGTTTTTTCATGAGTCTATTTTCTTTAGCATAACTATTTTCATAATAACTATTCATTTATCTGTGTAAAACCCTCAGTCGACCAGGTCTGATCCATAGCAAAAGACGAAGTTCAAATCTGTCAACTGGACAAATCGTTGTAGGAGTGAAGATGTTTCGCTGCTCATCCAAGCCGCTTCTTCAGTTCTGATCAGATTGCTGGTGAACACTTCTATCTGCAGGGAGGGGCTAACTACTTTTACAGTTTCAGTGTAGTTAGCCCCTCCCTGCAGATAGATATAAGGCAGTGTTCACCAGCAATCTGCTCACAACTGAAGAAGTGGCTTGGATGAGCAGCGAAACATCTTCACTCACGATTTGTCCAGTGACAGATTTGACTTCGTCTTTTGCTAACTATTTATTTACCACATCTTTAGTACTAAAACTAGTTACTTAATTTTAGACTTATTTGAAGGGGCACTGTACTGCACCAGTTAAATTATTAATGTCCATTCCCCAGTGTAAGTGACATTATGCTTCTGCATTGTGTCAAAATAATATTTCTAAGTAAAATACCAATGTTGTAAAATATTTCAATAACATGCACACAACTGTTTAAATTACTGACCACAGTACAAACAAGATAGAGAGACTCACAAAGTAAAGCCCTGAATCATGTCTAATATTATTTTAAAATCTAGCAACACAAGTTCACCTTATTGTCTAAGATTGGGGTTCTCAAAACTTCTCACATCAAGTGCTAGTACCTGATCTAAATGACGTCTGTAACACGACTATATTCAGACACCATTGCTACAGTATCTAACTAATGAGTAACCCAAAAGATGTGGATAAAATATAGTCTAAATTAGACCTACAGAGGAATCACTGTACCACCCAAGGGAGCTTGTGTACATGTACCACAGTTGAAACATTGGTTCAACAAATTCATTGAAAATCTTCTTTGGCAAGGCTCAACACTTATCATTACTCATGAACAAAAAGACACATAATTAATCAGTCAATCACATTGAGCAGTACAATACAATAATAACAAAAAGCTCAAACAAAAGTCTGAATGCAGCTCAACAGGTGGAATATCTCCTTTGTGTCCTCCGTGTCCTGCAGCATCACAGCAGCCTTCAGGCTCACTCCGCTCTGTAGTTTTCGGTGAAGAGATGTTCCATTCACTCTGGAAGGTCTTCTGCCATATTATTGTTTGTCAAAGTCACAGAATGTTGAGTACAAAAAAAAAAAAAAAAAAGATAATTTAAAAAAGTTAAAAATTGCTCAGTGTGACAGCTACCTACAAGAGCAGCCAAAAATTAGTGATGTATGTTTGGGAACACTGAAGGGAGAAGAAAAAGGAAGAAAAAGTATCCATGAGAGGCAAGATGCAATGCAAGTGTGTAAGTAAATATGGTAGACCTTGTCCCTGTAGAGAAAGGTTCAGTAGGAGCTACAACAACAGGAACCTGACCTTATACCACTGATTCATTTTTAGGAGTACATCAATTAACACCAGCAGTAAAATGCAGAGAGAGTTACAGTTCAACTAAAGCTGATATTTACTTTACTGATAAGTCATCAGTAAAGGATGCAATACCAGCAATAACCCCTAGGTGTCAGTATAACATCACTGATCCTTGGATCCTTTGCAGTGTGAAGCACAGATGCATCAGTTTAATAAAGTTGTAGTTCCATATGTGACTGGGGTTGTCAAAATTACTGAAAATTACTTAATTGATTAAATTAATTAATCAATACTAAAACTACTATCGAAGTATCAATACTAAAAAAGTTACATTCACACAAGAGAAAAGAACCTTTCTCGAATAGCTTTTAGAGATTTTTGAGACCACATAGACTAGTATGCGCCCCTGGACCACTATGGAACCTACCCCAGATGATGGAGGGATTACACAGATATAAGGCTGCATAGTAATATAAAAGAAAGTACTTACCATTAATGTTGAAAAATCGCACTCTGTTCTCTAAATAAAGTGTTATCATTTTGGTATGGAATCAAGTATCGAGTCTATTCCTTAGTATCAAAATCAAATTGGAAATTTAGTACTGTGATAACACTACACATCTTTAAATAAGGCTAAAAGGCTGAAATGATTAGATCAAAAACTGATGGACGTTTCTTGTTCAAGCAATCAATAACAACTCATGGGTTTCAGTCTAATGATTCCTCCCTGATTTGCTGCAGTGAGGCAAGCTAGGACTGCAGTCCTTTAGCCTCTTAGTCGATTAATCAGTCAATGGTATCTTAGTCCACTAAATATTCTATTGGGGTCATGAAGATTTAAAAGGGACAACAGCACAAAAGAGAGTTAATGGTATGAGTGAGGCTCACTTCACTTTGGAAGTGAAGCCATGGGTTTATATAATACACTGTTTCCTAATATTTTTCTGTATTTTTGCAATGAACTATCCTGTGTAGTTTGGGTCAGATGCATTAGACAGGCTCCAGATTCATAGACTGTATATATAAATGTACATAGCTAACGAGCTAGCCACTGCTTTCTCAATAGGAAGTGAGCATGGCTCAATTCACTTACATTGAAAAACTGTGGCTCCTCTCTCTGTAGTTGCTGCAGTGAGCCTCGTCATTTTGGTCTTAAATGTTTTGTAATTATCTGCTCCACGTGATTCTGGTGTTTTTATTTCACTATTGTGTCCATGAATCAAGATATGAACATTAATAACAGACAAATCAGGTGCCTTTCCCCGAGATCGTTCCTGCTAGCATTAGCAACAGGCTTGAATGTGTAGTGGGGTTGTCGCATTCCCTTGCTCTCCTCAAAAGCACCCCTGTGGCACTCCACCCTTGAACCCGCCCTCCTAGTTAGGGACTATTAAGGCACCTGTTGCCCATATGGCTCCCTCTTTGCTGCTGCTAGTCTGCTGCGTGCCGGGACTTTGGTGTATTGCGAGGTAGGAAAGAGGCTTTAATAGGATTAAATTATTAGAGTAACACAAAATTTATTTCATTAGTCCTGCTATGCAGTGTTGGTCTGGGGAGTCCAACCCACAGCCAATTCATAGTTGGCTCTGGCTGGGCTGCAAAGGGCGGTAAGTTGGTGGCAAGGGAGCAGGATATGGCAGAAGGTGGGCCCTTTTTAACAGATGTTTTTTTTGTTGTGTTTTTTTCAGGCTAAACCTGCTGCTGTTTTTGCACTGTTGTGTTTTGCTCTTTTTCTCTTTTTGTTCTGCTGTTTGCATCAGTTTTGGACTTTGTTTTGCATTTGTGTTTTTTTTGCATATTTTGTATTTTATCCGCAGGTTGCATAACTGGTTCCAATTTTAATCGATTTTGTTTTGTTTCAGCGATGCTGGG
Source organism: Periophthalmus modestus (assembly GCA_019594935.1). Taxonomy (NCBI): domain Eukaryota; kingdom Metazoa; phylum Chordata; class Actinopteri; order Gobiiformes; family Gobiidae; genus Periophthalmus; species Periophthalmus modestus. The sequence goes on along the minus strand of JAIEZT010000724.1, from coordinate 5,997 downwards.
TGCCATTCTGGTGGTTGGGCTAAGCCATTGGTGAGGTTCCCAACCTTCGCATGTGATTTTAGTGACTGGGATCACGAGTTTGGTCAGTGTGCACTTTTTTAAGTTTGCTGTGGCCGTTTGCTGTGTACACTGAGGTGAGTATGTGTAGCCCCCCTGGACAACACCCCTGATAGTCTGCTCACCACCAGTGGCCCCGAGCTAGCTTATATTTTCGGTCATTTTAAATACCTTTTACTCCTAGGGCCTATTTTAAATAGAACTTGAATTTTTAGCTTGTTTTGTAATCAAAATGTAATCTATCTTTTTATTTAAATGTTATAATACATCCATCCATCCATTGTCTTCGCTTATCAGGGCCAGGTCGCGGGGGGCAGCCAGTGCCGCATCTAAGCAGGGACTCCCGACTTCCCGCCACCCAGACATGTCCTCCAGCTCCTCCGGTGACAACACCCCCACCTCCCCTGAACCGCCACCTTAACGGGTGGAGGGGTTTGGTGCCCGAATGATCCTCGGGAGCTATGTTGTCGGGGGCTTTATGGCCCCTGGTAGGGTCACCCATGGCAACAGGCCAGGGGAGGGTCAGACAAAGAGCGGTTCAGAAGCCTTTTATGAAGAAGAATATTATTAAAGGCCAGCTACATCGCCCGGACCGGCGTCACTGGGGCCCCACCCTGGAGCCAGGCTGGGATGGGGTGCTCGACATGCGAGCGCCCTGGTGGCCGGGCCTTTCCCCACGGGGACGGCCGGGGGGCTGCAGACGAGCGGACGTGGGGCCGTCCGCACGTGGACCCCCACTCCGCGGGAGGATCCATAGGGGGCCGGTGCTGAGAGATCCACCGCCGGCGGGGACCCAGACGAACCGGGATCTCGGGAATGGAGAACTAGCTTTTCTCAGCTTCTGATATAATACGCATTCCACAATTTAGTTGTTTTGGTTTAACTTTAGTTATTTTAGCCATATTTGAATGGTTAAACTTTTATTAAATAAAACCATTTTAATCATTCTTCAAGTCGTGTTTAATCAGGATCTTACGTGTGCGTCTTTTGATACAATTTGGATTGGGGACCCTTGGAGCCTTAAGTCCCCCAAACGTAAATGTAGTGGGGGACTGTGGCCTGTGCCACAATTGGTAAGTGACCAACTTGCCTGCTTTCACCAGCGGTGTGGGGAGGGAAGGGGTCTTATATTCTCAGCCGCCCCCTTGGATTGGTATTTGGTTTGATATTCAAGTCGCAGAATGACAAAGTGGGATCCCTTGAGCTTCATTGACTGGAGTCGAGAACTCTGTGGTGACGTCCGGCAGTCTGCTTTTGTCAGATATCGAATATTTGATAGTTTTCTTGCCCCGGCCCCCTTTAGTCAACTGAGAAGTTTGATTATAAAACCCTGATGCACAGCAGCTACAATAATATAAAAACATTTGTACTTGGAGTTTCGGCAAACACTGGTCCAGTATTTATGACCCTTATCAAGTGTTTTTATACTATGGACTGCTAGCGGAGGTTGAAATGGTACTGTGGTGCTGTTCTTCCCTCTTTTGCGGACTGTGCGGACCGCGTCCTTAACCTTCTGTACATAAGGAAGGAATCATTACTGAAACCCGTGAAGTTTCTGATTTACGGCTAAGTTTCAGGGACAAACTAAATGTCTGATGGAAATAAAGGTCCTTCTTCTCCAACACAACACTAGCCAATCGGTATTTACTTGTCAAAATTATACCCCATGTGGGAACGAACTGCCAATACATTGGTCCGCTTTATATAGATCTTTTCATCATTCAAGGCAACTCAACAGCCCCATTCACCCACATTCATCCACCACTGTACGCGGCACACCAATGATGTTATAGCAAAAGGCGAAGTTTAAAATTCTGTCAACTGGACAAATGTTCTGGAGTGATGAAGACGTTTGGCTTGCTCATCCAAGTCTCATGAACGAAGAATTGAACTGGCTTCGGATGAGCAGCCAAAGTCTTCCCCTCAGACGTCTCAGTTTAAATCTGTAAACTGGACAAATCGTTGGAGTGATTACAAAGATTACGTTATGTCGGAGTGGGAGTCTCCAGCCGTATGATCAGTGGAACACGCACTCTAGCAACTGTGGCCCACAGCCATTTAAAAGCTATGTGAGGAAGGAATAGTTCTATTCATTTTACAATGACACCCATAGACGTGGAGGCCCGTCTCTAGGCAGGTGTCAGAGTAAAGGCCTCGTACAGGGCTTCTGGGTAATTGGAGGATGAGGGTTGAGGCCTGCTCTGCATTCGGAAGAATCGGATTAACTCCTATTATGTACTGATTCCATTTTCTATTTTGGTGTACATTTTTTTTTTTGCTTTTTTTTTTTTTTTTTTTTTCCCGTTGTTTCTTCTTGACGTTGTGTGTCTCAGGAGTGCAAGATGGGAACGTAGCTCCATTTGGTACAAAGAATCTCTTCAATATTAAGTGCTAGTGATCGTGCCGTTTCTTTGCAATGTTTTTTTAGTGATAATACTGGAACCAGATATCTTTGTAAAAAGCCCAAATCTTCATGCATTTTGACCTCTGATAACGCTAATCCAATGCAAGCATCGGCCTCAAGAAGCAGAAACAGGCAAAAAAAGCGAGAAATTTGTGCACAAAAACATTTTAGGCCCTGGTAACAGTTTAAATCATTGTTGTAGTCCCATATTGTGTAAATTTCTGCATAATCCCACAGGTTAACGCACTCTCATTCCCGTTTGAACCATTGGAACCACCTCAGGATGTGTTTTCAATGGTCTTGGTCTTTTCTCTCTGTGATTAGTTTGTAGATGGAAATTGCGTTCTCACATTGGCTTCTGTCATATACAACAAAGAAAAGAGCCAGTGAACAGATCCCAAAAGATTAGGATCCTACAAAAAAGCCAAAGGTCCCATCGCGTACTTGTGAGTCCTCTGCAAAAACCTAAACGGACCTGAACACAAAACCAGCCACCGTCAAAAGCGAGCTGCTCCAATCTCATGTGAAAAGACCTCACAGAAACTCAAGATGGCGCCGTGTGTCGTGTGGACTCACGTGTTGTCTCTGCAGGCTTTAGAGTGCCACCAGCCTCCACCCCCTGATTCCTGGCAGTGTTTTTTCTGGTGGCGGTAGGTTTTGCGTGAGAGTAGTGGACTTCCAAAACAATATTACTCATTTTCGGTAGATAGTCCAACGTAGTGGTTAGTCACGTACGAGTAAAAAAAAAGTATTTGCCGAAAACTACAAAGAACAACTCACCCTGTCACAGAAATTGAAGGTGACAGTTGTTAAGTGTCTTGACCAAGCATTCATCCGTGGGAGCTGGAATCACACACGCCAACCTGTGGGGCAGTGAATGGCCGCTCAACTGATGTGTCGAGATTGGGACTCAGTTGGATAAAACACGTACCCACTGAGCTACGTGCCTTACATTTGATTATATTAAAGTTAGACTTTAAGAAATGAGTCAAACTAAAGCACATCTGAAGAGCTGCAAGAAACAAATGTTATAATCATTCTATTGTTAATTAAAGATCGGTCATTTAGACTCACAGAGGAAGAGGAAGACCGAACGTTTACTCAATAAGCGATTGTTACTCAACTCAAATATTACTCGAGTAGGAGTAAACATATGCTGCTAGAAAACTAGAGTCTGAACAGATTACGATTTATTAAAAAATTACTCAATAAATATAGGTAACTGAAAAACTACCCAGCTCTGGCCCAGCGACGTCTAAAGACGGATCAAAGTGTCACACATGACAATAAAGGACTCCTTAAAGGCCCATACCACGCGTTTCGATCTGTCTAATGGTACTTGTCATAACAAACAGACCTGGAGTTGGGTTGTTCATGTCACACAGGGTAACAACAAAATCCTGTATATTTGGCGGGTCTTCTCTCAAACACCCTGAAAACAATCAGATACTCCAGGGGACACGTATTCAACCCTGGAATTGCAATCTCTGCTCAGGTGAAAGGGCTGTTAAGTATGAACAATACCACTTGACAAGGGAGCTGGTATTATTATTAATTTGTGGTGTGTGGAAGTACTTTGGTCAGCTGAAGGTGTTTTAATGTGTTATATAATCAACTTAATGAGTTGAGTAAGTAAAATGATTAAAAAAAAAAAAATTGAGACAAATAGACGCCACGACAATCATCAACTAAAGAGTAAAGCTCTGTGCAGGGGTGTCAACCCAAACTCATGAGGACCAAAATTAAAAGCTGGAACTAAGTCATGGGCCAAACTAAATATGTATTGAAAAATTGCAGACAACATCTGCCTGTTTTTTAGAAGTGGTGGATTACGTGATGGGTGAAGGTTTCAGATGCTAATGAGTGTCAGAGAAGTGGTAGAGGTAAAGATGCAGAAATTCTAGTATTAGTGGGCAGTGCTATACTTGCACAGTGGGGTGCGGTGGGCCAGCTTTAATTACATATGTGTATGAGTTGCGGCAAATATAAGCATATCGAGGCAAATTTGCGCCCGCGGGCTGAGTTGAATGTCGCTCTAGTGATTCAGTAAAATCTTACCAGCACCGAGTGGGAGAATAGACATGTATAATAGATGACGATGATTTAGTTATTATTGTGTCTTGCAACAACGAAGCGAAGCCCTTTAATGGGCTTATAGACAAAACAAAAATAACAATAGTCCAGATGTGTGATACAAAGAAAACAACAATAATCATTAAACAAACTCATTGCCGCTCTTCCAGGCGTTTAAATAGAAATGCTGCCAATTATAAACATGAGAATTAACAACCATTCATTTGCTGTCGTCATACACCAGAACATTTCAGGACATTGACGGTGAACATTTCTCAAATAAAGATTTCTAAAAGTCAGCATAATGACAATAAAACAAAAAATGAACTTCACTTCTACTTCGCCAAGTCACATAAACCAACAAAGTCTTCTCTTCCGAGGTTTGAGGAGAACCACCCAGTTACTAAAGCAAGGGAAGGGATTCTGTATGAAACTGTGCATCAATGATTTTGCTTCCAGCTCAAAGTTAGTTTGACATAAAACTCGTCTTAAACGAATTTTAATGAATTGTTCGCAACTTGGTTAGCCAGATCCCAGTCAGCCATTGCTCTTCCATGAATAGACATCAGTTTTGTCGTGTTTTGTTTACGCTGCAAGACAAATTATAGACATACAAACTGCATGTGTGCTCAGCAGCCCCGTAGCTTGCTGTCCAGGGTGACTTAGTTTACTCATCAAAGACCTTTTAGAAAACTCACATCGGTTGATACTAATTCGATCCACAATCGCCATATACACTTTCTTTGGATTACGCCATGGACCCAACCCGTATCACCCTGTGATGCCACGATGGGACAAACTTGGTGCACTCCCAAAACCACATGGATGGCTTGGTTTCCCACCGCATCCACGGCAAGAACTTTGTCTCGCCCCCCAACACCAGCAGCGAGTTTAAAACAGAGATACACCGGCCCTCCGTTCCCCACTAGCCGCCCCTGGGGGTTTCGTAAACCGGAGGGCGACGCTTGTCGCGCCCTTTTCCCTTGGCCCTCATCCCAGCACCCATTCCAGCCAGATGCCCCCTCCCTCTGGGTGGGGGTTCGTCCCCCCCTGCGCTCGCATGGTGTGTGTTGTGGTCCCCCCCCCGTGTGGGAGTGCCCGCTTCCGGACGGGACCATCTTCCTTTCGGGGAGGACGGTGTGTCATCACGGCGCTCAGATTATTGTCCTAGATATTTGTAAGTCTGAGGGACCAACATAAATCAAGAATTACCATGTCAGAATGTAGTTATTATTGTAGTATTTAGATTTATTTTATTTATTTATTTATGAAAAGGGACAGTGCATATTGATGAACATTAAGATGCATATGTAAATATGCCGATTTAGCCACAGGCAATTCCTCTGTTGTAAGGACCTTTTTACTTTGAGGAGCTGCTTTTTCTAAAATGCCACTATTTGGGTTTTAGCTTATTTATAGTAAGTCTCCACCTACAGCACCCCTGTGTAATACATTTAACATTG
>JAIEZT010000723.1:0-33978 GCA_019594935.1 Periophthalmus modestus | reverse complement strand
AAGAGGAGGTATTGCTTCTATGGGGTTTAAAGGGGTATTTACTTTATGGAGTAGAAGTAGGAGACGTAGTGAAGGTATTTCCTCTATGAGGTATTAAAGAGGAGGTGGTGATTACTCGTATGGGGTATAAAGAGGAGGTATTTGCTCTAGGGGTATTTAAAAGGTGGGTATTTACTTTAGGGAGTATTAAAGCCGAGGTATTGCTTCTAGGGATTAAAGAGGAGGTATGACTCCTGGGGGTATTAAAGAGGAGGTATTTACTCCTGTGGGGTATTAACGAGGGAGGGTATTTACTCCTGTGGAGGTATTAAAGAGGAGTATTTACTCCTGTGGGTATTAAAGAGGGAGGTTTTTATTACTCTGTGGGGTAGGTAAGAGGAGGTAGTACTCCTGTGGGGTATTAAAGAGGAGGTATTTACTCCTGGGGGGCATTAAAGGGAGGTATTGCCTCCTGTGGGGCATTAAAGAGGAGGTATTTACTCTGTGGGGTATTTTAAAGAGGAGGGTGGTATGTACCCTGTGTGGCATTAAACGAGAGGTATTTACTCTGGGGGTATTTAAAGAGGAGGTATTTACTCCTGTGGGTATTTAAAGGAGGAGGTATGACTTCTATGGGGTATTAAAGAGGAGGTATTTGATCTCTGGGGTATTAAAGAGGAGGTATTACTCCTATGTGGTATGTAAAGAGGAGGTTATTTACCCTGTGGGCATTTAAAGAGGAGGTATTTATGTTCGATGGGGTATTCGTCTTGGGGTATTAAAGAGGACGGTTTTACTCCTTGGGGTATAATAGAGGAGGGATTTGCTTCTATGGGGTAGTATTAAAGAGGCGGGTATTTACTTCTATGGGGTTATTGAAAGAGGAGGTATTATTCTCTGGGGTATTAAGAGGAAGGTATTTACTTCCATATGGGGTATTAAAGAGGAGGTATTTGCCTCTGTGTGTAAGAGGATGCTAACTGCGATGGGGTATTAACTTCCGAACTATTTAGAGCCTGTTTCCTTTTATGTTTTGAAAATGCTAAATTTCCCTAAAACATTGTATTAACATGTTTTATACAGTTTCACTTTCAGTTTTTGCCGCTCTGAGTCCAAAGACCCGCCCCCTTCACAGCCTATCAAATCACAATCAGCTGCGTTAATGAAACTACTGCACATCACACCAGGTTTGTGAAGCTGTAGTGTGTTGTTTGGATCATGTTTTGTAGATTATGGAGAATTGTCGTGTGTGGCATGGGGTGATGTCGGCTTGTGGGCGGAGCCTCGTACAGAATCTTACAGCTAACCATAAGGAGGGTTTGAATAGTGCCTGGGAGAGAGCACTGAGATTACTCAGACATACATGGATGACTCTAAAACCTCCTCAGACGTGTTTTTGACGAGAAACAGTGTTAGAACATGGGAGAAAGATGCAAAAAGTCAATTTTGCAGAATATTGCGTCTTTAAGATGAATAAATAAACCCATGGCGCTGTGTTGGGGCCTCTTCGTTAAACACATTATAGTAGTATTTCATTGATATGTTTAAGATAGTAAAAAAAAAATACACATTGAAGCAAACTTGAGACGTTTTGCTTGCGGTAAAAACTTGTGCCATGAAACTAATCGATCGTCTCTGCTCCAAACGTGTTCTCATAAAATCATTAGGAAATAGGATATGAGGTGTTAATGACACTATTAAAACGCTGCAGATCGGAGCGTTCCATTGGGTTTGTTTTTGAAGCAGATGCGTGATGAGGTCACCAAAGACCAGATATAAAACACATAGTTCTGGTATTTGTATAAACTGGAGGATCAGCTGTGGACGTTTTGTATCGAAGTAAAACACCGTGACCAAATGTGACTGACGCCGACGAGGAAAATTTTATGTAGAGTCATTTCAAGGCTGTAGATTCAGGATTTAGTCTAAAAATGATCCAAAATCAGACTTTCAGCAAAGCGCCGATGCCTTCACCTCAGACGCAAACAACTTCGGACCAAGTTTTAGTTGTTTGGACGGCTCACTAGCGCTCCTCCTCATAGTGGTCACGTGATATTACTACAAGGCGGGACGACAGCGCCATCTGCAGTCAGACTTCAGAACAGTATCCCAGGTGTGTGAGAGTAAAAAAGCCCCTCGTCCCGGTTTGATAGTCCCCGTGGGCACATTTCCATATACTGTCCTGAAGAAGTCAGACTGCAGATGGCGCTGTCGTCCTGCAAGAAGACAGCACCAAAACCTTTAAATGAGCTGACCGGGACATGTCGCAGTAACATCATGTGACCACTATCAGGAAGAGCGCTAGTGAGCAGTCCAACTGTCAGGGGTGAAAACAAACTGAACCTTGGTCTGAAACAAGAATCTATTAAAATAAATTCACAGATGACAAATTTAATTCATTCAAAGTGGAGAACATGAGCTGATGTTTCTGAGATTATTTTGTCTTTTGTCGTAATCTGAGATGAGACGGGGCCAGTACTTCCTGTATTGAGTGATACATATAGACACAGTCCTGTTGTTGTGTCCATAGGCAAAACATCTTCCACTGTCCAGTCTGAATGCTGTGTGTGTGGTGGTCGGAACAGCAGATGGCGCAGGTTTTGGCCCAGCCCTCACGTCTGTCCGCCATCAGTCTGCCCCGGACAGCTGTGGCTGCGGCCTGATTGGCTAAGGGACTGTAGAACATAGGTGTCTGCGTCCTGATTGGCTAAGGGTACTGTAGACCATTATGTTCTGCGTCCCTGATTGGCCTGAGGGACTGTAGACCATTGTTTCTGCGTCCTGATTGGCTAAGGGACTGTAGGCCATTAGTTCTGCGTCCTGATTGGCTGAGGACCTGAGACCTTGTGTTCTGCGTCCCTGAGTTGGCTGTGGGACTGTAGACCATGTCCATCAGTCTCCTCCGTGTCTCCTGTACAGTTCATAATGTGTCAGACAAATTTACATAAATGTGGGATTCAGTGTGACTCTGAAGTGCTGTATGTTTGCAAGTTTTCTCCCGACAAAACCCACAATGTCGATGAAACGTTCTGCACCGACAAAGGCAACGACGAAGGTTTGAACTTTGTGTTTAAACAAGAGAGAATTTGTGAGAAAAGTTAATGCCTGTGTGAGAAAAGTGTTTACAGTGTGTGGTGAGGGGTTTACAGGGAAAAAACATATCGAATAATCGTAAAAAATAAAGCCGATACTTCACGGATTTCACCTGTTGTGGGGTTATTTTAGAACATAACCCCCGAGATAAACCACGTAAACTGTGGGGGGATTCAGATTCAGTATCGTCCAATCAGATTTTGCTTCCTTCAGTGACACATGTGAAACAAGCAGGCTCATTGGTGCCATCATTTTGAACAAAATCACATTTCCCTCAACTCTTATACAGTAGAAATCCTCCATGTTTTTTCCGTCCCGTCATATTTTGTCTGTTCTTTTTCCTCCCTCGTCAGCAGCCATATTTATTTTAATACTTACTGACCACCGGTGACCAGACTCTTTGTAAAGTTCTGTGTTTGTTCTGGGTCCAAGGCAAAATGCGTTTCAGGCCGTGTTTTCAGAGAGTCTAAACTTAGTTATGAGTTTTGGACGTTTAAACAAAAGACGGGGACATTTTTGTTCTTCACAGAGGAGGATTTATTATAATACCTAAATACTCGCTGCCTTTTTCGTGAAGCGATTCGGTTTTGAATTGTGGTTAAACTGGAAACGTCCAAACTCAAATCAAATAAAAATCAACCATTAGTTTAAGTCTGTCAGTTCTGGGACAGTTCATTGTGGCTACTGGACTTTGAGCCGCCCGTCTGAGAGAACGTGGTGCAACAGAGGACACGCCGACAAAAAAAACAGCTTTTTCAGTTCTAGTGTCGATATTACAGTTTTAAAAGTATCTGCCAAGTCCGCGATGTCAACCAACACCAGAGCACAGGGTTTTGAAAACAGCTTTTATTTCCTGAAAACGAAAATTAAATAAGGACAGTTCAAGTTTATTTACCGTATTTTTGGGACTAAAAGTGTCACTTTTGTTCATTGTTTGTCCGGGGGGGGCAACTTGTACTCAGATGCGACTTATAAGTGAAATTATTCAATTATGTAAGTCACCTCTTCGTTATTGTCACAGACGACCACACGGGGGCGCTCTAGACTTGTACCAGTATCTACTCCTTCTGTACATTACGGTAATTTAAAAGACGTCTGAGAAACCTGAACAGAAACACCCCAAAAAGAAAATGGTGTTGAGTCTGATTCTGATGAGCCGCCGAAGAGGAAGAGGAGGGCTTCATCTTCCTCTGGAGTTGGTGGAGTTGTTCATCTTCGACACCGAGGATGAAGAATCAGTGGGTGGGTTTAGTGATTTGGACTGAGATCCAGAGTAAAACTTGTTGTTTTTTCTGCTTTAGTTTGTGATTAACTGTTAATATCTGACGTTAAACCAGACACATGTTCAGTTCTGTCTGTGCTTCAGCTCAATAAATATAAAGTGTGACGTAGTGTGATGTACTGAGATTATTCAGCCTGTTCTTCCACATTTTAGTCTCATTATTATAACTTGACTTTAAAGCATAAAATGTCTATCTGGTCTCGGGTACTGATTTTTAAAAATAAATTTCTCCCCAAAAAATGTGACTTATACTCCAGAGAGCGACTTATAGATATATATAGATATCCTGTGTAGCTGAATGTTAAATACCAGGGAGAAGAGGCGGGGCTAGTGTTAAATACCAGGAAGAAGAGGCGGGCTAGTGTTAAATACCAGTTACCAGGAAGAGGCGGGGCTAGTGTTAAATACCAGGGAGAAGAGGCGGGGCTAGTGTTAAATACCAGTTGGAAGAGGCGGGCTAGTGTTAAATACCCAGGAAGAAAGAGGCGGGGCTAGTGTTAAAATACCAGGGAGAAGAGGCGGGGCTAGTGTTAAATACCAGGAAGAAGAGGCGGGGGCTAGTGCTAAATACCCAGGAAGAAGAAACTCAACTCAAATTCTGTATCAGGGACGAAACACGGCTCCTGAACACCACAGTTCCTGACAACAACCGAGGCGATTCACTTTCTATTGAAAACCCGTCACCCCTCTGTCTGTCCCTGCTGCTGTCAGACTCGTCATGTTGGTCTTAAATGTTCGTCCTCTACTTGATCCTGGGTTTTTATTCACTATTTTGTCTGTAAATCAGATATGAACATTAATAACAGACAATCAGGTCCTTCTTTCCCTGAAGTTGCTCCTGCCAGTGTTAGCCAACAGGTTTGATTGACAGCGTTGCTAGCGCGCCGCGTCTCCTGCTAAACCAGCTCCTGATTGGCTCTTTGGTTGCTATGATACTCGTGGTCAGAATTCCAAATGTAGAACTCAGCTCCAAATCACCCCTGTTTGCGCTTTAGCCTCGATGGCGCTTTTCATTTGGTCTCACTTCTTTACACAGTATTTGTTTAAAATCTCTCACTGGTCCAGTTGGTTGTGGCTGCTGTATTTGAGAGAACGAGCTTCGTCTTTCTCAATGTTCTCCCTCGTCGTCAGTGAGTAATTCTGTGGTATAAATGTTTTTGTAATCACATAAACACACATAAACAAGGCGTAACGCAATAACTCATTTCCAGTTTGCGTTGGGCCGCTGCTGTAAACAGAGGTCCGCTCACGAAGGCCGCGTAAAAGTCGTCACATCTAAACCATTATTTTGGGCTGCTTCGTGATCTGTCCAGAACGCCAAGTTTTATTTTACCGAAACGAAATTACACACTTTTTATTGCATTTATTTATTCCAACGCAATTCCGTGAAACTCAGAAATCAGCCAAAAGTCAGACAGTTGAGATCCAGCGCGTGTATTTAAAGAGGGGTTTTGTGGTGAGACCTGGAAGGAGCACACACCGAGTCCAGCCAGAGTTACGGCTCGTTCATTGGAAAATCGTACATTGATAACCAAAAATAAATATATCTAATCAGTTCCCCATGACCAAAGCAGCCTCTGTTTTACCATCAAGCAACTGCGAACACAAGAGCTGAGCAGGAACAGCCTGAAAACATTTTATTTTGTGTTGGGTTTTGGTTAAAGGTTCGACGTTACGCAAAATGGACTCTCATGAACTCGAAGTCATGTTCTAACGCTGTTTCATCCTCAAAAAACAGACCTGGAGTTGTGTTTTGTTTCATTCACATGTTTGAGAGTAACACTTTTTTATTAGTTTGTCTACATCTCCAAAGCTCAAAACGCTCTGGTTCCACGTTGTGATGTCATGAAGTGGTATTTTTCAAGTTAACAGCTACTTTTACCTTCAGTTCAGTAGAAGATCTGCAACTCCAGTGGCTGAAATTATCCAAATGTTTCTAGAAATGAAGGTGTGTGGAGTTTAAAAACACAGCGGAGCACTTCCTGTATCACCACATGATGACATCACAAGGTGGAACAGAGTGTTTTTCAGTTTTGAGAGAAGAATTCAGCCTAAAACAATCTGCAGGATCTGTGTTTAAACGTATTAAACATGCTCACTTGCTGTTAGCAGTTAGCTATGTCCATTTTTTGTTATATAAATACAGTTTCCTGTCTCTCATTTATCTCGGGGGTTATGTTCTAAAAATAACCCGCAATAGGCGAAATCCGCAAAATATCAACTTTATTTTTACATTATTCTCTCTGTTTCTTGTCTGTAAAACCCCTCACCACACACTTTATACACTTTTCTCACACAGACATAAACATTTTCTCACATTTCTCTCTTGTTTAAAACTCTCGCAAAAGTTCAAAACCTTCGTCGGTGCAGAACGTTTTCATCGACATTGTGGGTTTTGTCGGGAGAAAAATTGCAAACATACAGCACTTCAGAGTCACACTGTGATCCAACATTTATGTAAAATTTGTCTGACACATTCTGTACTGTACATGGAGACAGGAGACTGACGATGGACAATGGTCTACAGTCCCTCAGCCAATCAGGACATGAAACAGAACACAATGGTCTACAGTCCCTCAGCAATCAGGACTCAGAACACAATGGTCTACAGTCCCTCAGCCAATCAGGACGCAGAACACAATGGTCTACAGTCCCTCAACCAATCAGGACTCAGAACACAATGGTCTACAGTCCCTCAACCAATCAGGACGCAGAACACAAAGCACGTTCATACAATGTAAAAAAAAAAAAAGCACTAAAACAATCTACGAAACAGCGAGACTGCGAAAGGTGAACCGCGATATAGCGAGGGACAACTGTACAGTCCATGGTCCAATCAGGATATCGTCTGAACCAGATATTTGAAGCCGATATCTGACACCAGTGTGAGATCGGGTGGTCTTTAATCATAAATAGACTTTGACATGTAAAAAGTCATTTGAACCAAACCTCCAAAGAACCAAAGTTGTGGATTTGATCTGGAGCCAGTGCAGATTGTTCATAATTAGCCATTTGTACGCAGTATTTGTGGTGTCACGTCAGCGCAAACATCACATGAAACCCGCAGGCCACGCACCACCTCATCACAAGTGCTGCAGTCGTGGCGGCGGCGTGAACCCATTCTGCGGAGCTCCCACGTCTGAAACTACAGTCTGATGGTTCAATTGCTCTGGGCATTACATAAAGAGCTCTGTAATAAAACAAACGCACGCTCCCCTCCGCTCCCATGAAAAAAACTGCTCTGAGATTTCTAAGAACAGCGCGATAATCAGCTTACACTGGCCCAAAGGCAGGAACAGAGGCCCGCACTTTGGCTCAGAGCGCGGGCCACCTCAGAGCGTCTGAAAACTGAAAACCATTACACAGGCGATGGTCAGAGGAGCAGGGATAAGATATCACTGTGTCGTGATGAGGCGGACGAGCGGGGAGGGAGAAGAGGAGGAGGAGGAGAGGAGGAGGAGGGGAGGAGGAGGAGAGGAAGAGGAGGAGAGGAGGAGGAAGGAGAGGAGAAGAGGAGAAGAGGAGAGGAGGAGGAGAGGAGGAGAAGAAGGGAGGGAGTGAGGAGGGGATCTCGTGCGAGTACTGAGGAATGGCCGTAAATAAGACTCTTTCGGAGTAAAACGAAGTGATACAAGGGAACAAATCAGGGGACTAAACCAAGACAGGACTAAACCAGGGACTAAACCTGGACTAAAACAGGACTAAACCAGGACTAAAACCAGGTCTAAACCGGACTAAACCTGGACTAAACCAGGACTAAACCTGGACTAAACCAGGACTAAACCAGGTCTAAAACCAGGTCTAAACCGGGACTAAACTGGGACTAAACCGGGACTAAAACCTGGACTAAACACGGGACTAAACAGGACTAAACCAGGACTAAACCAGGACCGAACCAGGACCAAACCAGGACCCAAACATAGGAGTAAACCAGGACTAAACCAGGTCTAAAACAGGACTAACTAACCAGGACTAAACCAGACTACCAGGACTGAACCAGGACTAAACCAGGACTAAACCTGGAACTAAACTGGGACTAAAACCAGGGACTAAACCAGGGACTGAACCAGGACTGAACCAGGACTAAACCAGGACTAAACCGGGACCTGGACTAAACTGGGACTAAACCGGCGACTAAACCTGGACTAACCTGGACTAAACCAGGACTAAACCAGACTAAACCAGGACTAAACCAGGGACTAAACCAGGACTGGGATTGGGTGTTGGGTCCTGTCTGTTTCATTGTTTTGATCAATAAAATGTTATTTCTCTCATTAAAAACACATATAAATGAGACTTTGTGGATGTTTAAACACAAACTCCACATGTTTCACTGGCACAGACTGAAAGCGGCTGGAAACGAGTCCGGGTAAAAAGATTCAAGCTGATCTGTGACACTTTCAAAACGAGCGGTCTTGAGTTGATTAAAGTTTGATTTAGTGCGACACAGAAACTAACAAGAACTCAAAAACTGACATGGTATTACATTAAAACAGTGAGCTTCAGAGGAACACAAAAAAGAAGTGTGCTGCTATAGTAAACTCAAAATCAGTCTAAATAAAATAGTCCTCAAAAATGGCGCCCATCACAGGAAAACTGACTTGGCCCTGTGTGTGTCTGTCACTGCTGCTGCTCTCACCGGGGACTGAACCAGGCTTAACATGTGCACAGTGGAACTTTCCTGTTAGAATATGGCACAGTATGGCATTCCAGGAATAAATAGACATCTCCATGGAGACAGGTGACGGCCATGTACCTGAAAATTTTACACAGTGGACCTTTAAATCACTATTACAAAAACTGTGCTGAGTAGGGCTTGTCAAAAGTATCGAAAATCAGATTCTAGTTGATACTGAAAACTAGTATTGAAATTAGAGACTCATTTGAGCAGGAGGTCAAAATTATAAAAAAAAAGTCCCTTTCCTGGGATGGTGTGGGGACGTTGTGGGGCCCTATGGGGCGCCGTGTGTGGCCTTGGGGGCCCTGTGGGCCATGTGGGGCCTTGTGGGGCACTGTGGGAGTGTGTGGGGCTGTGAGGCGTGTGGGGCCCTGGGGGGCTGTGTGGGCAGCCCTGTGGGCCTTGGAGGGCCTTGTGGGACCCATGTGGGGCCCTTTGGGACCACTGTGGGGCTGCGGATGTGCGGGGCCTTGTAGGGCCCCACGGGGCCCCGTGGGGCCCGTTGTGGGGCCGTGATTTCGTGCGAAGGCCGGGGAGCTGAGACCTGCAGAAGTTCCAGTTGCGTCCTCGGTCTTGGTGTGGGTTACAGCCAAAGCGGAGCGTCATTCACGAGTTCGGTTTCACCCGTAACAAAAGACTCCAGCTCGGTGATGTCATGGCGTCTGTCTGAAGTTACCTCTGCATCACTTCAGCTCCACACCTTTGGCAGAGGGACAGCGAGCGCGCACGGAGGGCTTTGGACGCTTTTTGTCTGGTCACACAGCACAAGTGCTGCACATCAGTGGCGCCCAGCTAAAGCTGCTGACGGATCACGAGCTGTGCGTGTCACGGACTGAGACGTGCTGAGAGAGAGGAAGAAGAGAAGAAGAGGGGAGGGAGGGAGGGAGGGAGAGGGAGAAAGATAGAGGGAGAGGGAGTGACAGAGAGAGGGTTGGGAGAGATGAGGAGAGAGAGAGAAAGAGAGGGGGAGGAGTAAGGAAGAGAGGGGTGGAGGGAGAGAAAGGGGGAGAGAGAGATAGGAGAGCTGAGAGCCAGGAGATGGATGGAGGAGAGGAGGAGAGAGACAAAGGGAGAGAAGAAACAGATTGAGAGAGAGGGGAGAGTTAGGGAGGGAGGTGTGGAGGGTGCTCAGCTGTTCTGCTCATGATGTCATTCTGTTTAATAACAATAACTGGAGGAGTGGATGGAGGTGTGGATGGAGAGGTGGAGGGGAGGTGGTGGATGGAGAGGTGGATGGAGGTGTGGATGGAGGTGTGGATGGAGGGTGGCGGATGGAGGTGTGGATGGAGAGGTGTGGATGGAGAGGTGGATGGAGGTGTGGAAACGGTAGGATGGACTAGTTGATGAACGTATGGATGGAGGTTGTCAGACGTGTGTTGAAACTGGGAGAAGAAAACTCGAAATGGCAAAAAATTCCATTTTTAAGTTTACGATTTTTTTCGTTTTTTCACCAGTAGATGGCAGATGTGTAAACCTGTTAACCCCCTCACTTGGCTCCTCCCCCGTTTCCTCACCTGTCCTTCGTTCAGACTCACCTGTGCTCTCTGCTCTTCTTCTGTCACAACAAAGCAGGCACACTCAGACAGCAGTAACATAGACAGCCTCTAGTGGTGAAAATGTGAGAATACGACAGGGGCGGGTCGGCTAATCTAATTACAGATGGTCGCTTTAAGGCTTAAAGTAGCATTTTTAAGGATCACGCTGCAAAATACTAAAGTACTTTTCTTCGCACATGTGTTTCTCTCAAATGTAAATGTTCCGGTGTGTTTAAGCTTTGAGTTTTAAAGTCATGTTTTAAGCCACACTTTGACTGTGTAAAAAAAAGTGGACTGAGTGAGAGCAGATACAGCGACAGACGCGAGTATCATAGCAAAACAAAAGAGCCAAATCAGGAGCGAGACTTGAAGGTAACGCCTTTTCCCGACTGAACCACTCGTTTTAGCAGGGAGCGGACGACGCTTAGCAACGCTGTCATAAAAACTGTTGCTAACGCTAAGAAAGAAGGACCTGATTTGTCTGTGTAAGAATGATCTTTTCTGGTGGAAACATAAAGTCAGAAGAGTTAATGAGCTCCACAGGTAAAGTGAACAAATGAAGCAACGGACTCTCTAGAAAAGACAGAAGAGTCTGAGATGGACTGTGACGGCTTTATAGTGTTTCTCAGTGTGATGTGTGTGTGTGTTGTTGTGTTGTGTGCGTGTGTGTGTGGGTGTGTGTGTGTGTGTGTGTGGGGGGGGGGGTCTTCTCTTCTGGTCCACATGGCGTAACACATAAGAAACTTTAGTCAAAACTCGAAAAAGGCGAGGTGTGTTCTGACCATCCCTTCGTGGGGGCTGGAAGGTCATGTGTGAGTCTCCACGCTTCCATAGGCACTTTGTGGCACTCGTTATTGACCTTAGTGTAACAAAAGAAGAAGTTCAAATCGTCAGCTGGACAAATCGTTGTAGGAGTGAAGACGTTTTGCTGCCAAGTCTCTTCTCTAGTTCCTGAAGCGGCTCACCTCAGTGTTAGTGAATCAATATACCAGTTTGAGAGAGAACCCAAGAACCTTTTCTTCTTTGAAAAATTATGAACATTGTATTAAATTACTGCTGTAAGTTCACTGATCACTGAAATATCCACTTTTTTCAATTTAAACCCTTTATCCCTAACTACCCAAACAAAAATCGTCTTTTAAGTAATACTTGCAGAATGTGTAGAAGTACGTTTTATATTCTTTTTTGGATAAATCATCTTGTCACTACCACTTTGGCTCATTTCAGTTTCAATATTCATCCCACTAGGTGTCTCTGCAGGGGCCAGAAGCGGCAATCTCTGGCTTTTTGGATTTTTTGAATTGAAATTTGACTCTTTTTTTGTTTGTGTGTTTGTGTTGTTCATTTTGGGTAGCAGCAAAATGGGTTCTCCTAGGTAATGTTCATATCTTGATTTACAGACAAATTACAGTGAAATAAAAAACCCCAGGATCATGTAGAGGGTTTAATTCGAACATTTAAGACCAAAAGGACGATGAGAAGAGCGACTTTAGAACCAGAGTCAAGAGCCCGTGTCTCACTTCCTCTTGGAAAGCGGCGGCTAGCAGAGGTAGCTATGTCCATTTATGCAGACTATGGGGCATGGTTAGAGCAAATGAAAAAACCCGCGCTCGCCTGCGTGACCTGCTGCAGGAGACGCCAACTCTTGCTGTGATACGTTTACGTGCGACGTCGGCTCCATTGGACTTGTTTCTTTATTAAGTCATTTAGATGAATATTGTGATTTATTAAATGTGCAAATGTGATAACATAATGACCCACAGATGTCACAGATTATAACTATGGAGAGCGAACACAAGCACAACAGAGCTGCGTCAAAAAACACCTCTAATTGAGTAAATGCATAATAGGACATGTGTAATGCCCTATTGTGGAACATTCTGTGACACAGGATGTATATAGAGCAGATAATAGTATTTAAAGCAGCTAACTCATCTCATAAATGACGCTACCTCAGGACTTTTAGGAAAACTAATCCGCCTTAATAACAGGACTGGGTGATATCTTTAATATTAGCTCATAAATGAGGTCAGCGCATGCTAATCACACCCGCGCAGCGCTCTGGACAGACGGTTAGCAGCCATACCTTAGCTCTCACGCCTAGCCCGTCGTCACGGTAACTCCTCCTATGTTGTTCTGAGGAGCCACTTTGACCTTTGATGAACTTTTAGCAGGATGTTTTGGCCCGGGGTTTGGCAGCGATCGCACGAGCTGCAACAGGGATTCTCCCCAGACCCCACAGCGCTAATGCTAATGTGTCAGTTAAAGGGGACGTGCTAAGCTGTTTTCTGATCTGTCTTGTACTGTTTCCTCATCACAGACAGACCTGGAGTTGTGTTTTTGTTTCATTCTCACATGTTTAGCTCACAAACCTGCCGATTTAGGCTGAGGTTTTTCTTCAAACTGAAAACAACACACTGTTCCACCTTGTGCATGTCATCTGTCGGTAATACAGGAAGTGCTCCACTGTGTTTTTTTTGAAACTCACACACCTTCATTTGGAAGGTGTGTGGGGAGTCAGAATCATTGGATCATTTCAGCGCTGGAATTACCACTTATCTCACGACTAAACTAAAGCTAAAAGGAGCTGTTAGCTTGAAAAACTACCACTTGATCATGACATCATAAGGTGGAACAGAGTGTTTTGAGCTTTGGAGATGTTCCAGACTAATAATAGGACTGTTTTTGACAAGGTAGCAGCGTTATGACATGGCTTTAGAGTCTGAACATTATAGAACATATTAAACTCATTTGTGTGTGTTTTTCATGTGTTTAATGTAAATTAGTTTCACCCAGAGAGTGCATCGTGTAACTTTTCAGCTTTTCTCTGTGGAACTTTAACAGGAATGTTCCACAGTATGGCATTAAAAGTTATCAGGCATTAAACCTGCTTGTCTCCATGATGTCAGCGTGTTAAGGGTCAGGTCTTTGGAGAGAGGCGATCCCATTCTGCTCGTATAATCGGTTAAACACAAGACCGACAGGTTTGTGGTGAGTTCCAGTCAAACCGATGAACCCGAACAGCTTCAGGTGGGAGAAAAGTTACATATTGTATCTTACCTTTGATGAGGCCCCTATGATCAGAGGCACATCACACTAGAGCAGCACTTTTTTTTACATTTGGACCAAAATGACGACGCAACGCTGCAGAATCCTACGAGTATCAAAGATTAAGAAAATAAACTGGAGAAGGAAGTGTGGACGTCATAGGGGGCGTGTCCACAGTGGGCGTGTCACAGGGGCGGTGTCACAGGGCACGTGTCATAGGGGGGGTGTTCCAGTGGGCGTGTCACAGTGGGCGTTGTATGGTGGAGGTTTAAACGGGGGTAAATCAACAAAATGGCGTCTTGAAAATAGTGGATTAAAGATTAAACTCAAAACATGAATCACTCCAAACACACTTCAGAGACTCAACGAGAAGAAGCAACGACGAGAACCTGGAGAACCATCTGAAAAAGAAAAAAAACAGTTTGCAGAACAGCTCTAGTTTAAGTCACATGACCCTTTCAAAACCATTAAGAACTTGAAATAAACTCTCGGCCTGAGCTGTGTACACACTTAACATCATCAGAGAATATGCGCTGAACACAAATACGGTTAGTTCAGTTTTTTTTTTTTCAGTAGTTTCTCTTGTGTTGGGGAATGAAACCCCCAACCTGCTGCTTTAAAACTGAGGATGAGTTTTAATAGTAAACTCCAAATTCTTAATGACATCACCCATATGAGGGTAGAATAATTACTGCAAAGGAAACACTTTTTTTTAAAAAGAAATGTAACTCCAAATTAGTTCATCTCCTCGACCGGTGTGAAAAGTCTGGACTTCGCTCTTTATGTTTAATACTTCACACATTTATAGACGTATGGAACTCATCAGATGAAACAAGATATATGGAAATATGTAGTGAAGAAGACAGTGAAATAACTCAACTAAATATGTTTTATTTCATATTCAAATCCTCAGGTGTCCTCTCTTTGCTTTGTGGAGCTCAAACCCCTGTCCTTCTCAATGAGCTTCATGATGAAGTCCCTGAAAATGGTTTTCACTTGACAGTTGAGCCGCGTCAGGGTTGAGACATGGACAAAAAGTGCAAAGCAGGGGTAAAGTTAAGGTAAGGTTAAGGTACCCTTTATTGTCCCCGTACAGAAAATTTGTCCTCTGCATTTGACCCATCCCCGGTGCCACGGGGGCACCTCCTCAGGAGCAGTGGGCTTCTGACTGTGCCTCGGGACCCATCTCCAGGTCCTAAGCTCGTTCTTGGTCAGGGGACTACATTAGGGCTACATTAGCTGGAGGGTTGTACCTGTGATGGAGGATTTGGTTGATGAGGGAAACCGCACTGCCAGAGGAAACCTCGGGCAACTCGGGGATCAAACCCGGAACCTTCACCGGGAAATCTAAAACCCACCCGTCCATTTTCTTCTCTTATCCGGGGCCGGGTCACGGGGGGCAGCAGTCTAAGCAGGGACTCCCAGACTTCCCTCACCCCAGCCAAGCATTGTACCTTGAGTGTGTCCTGGGTCTCCCCCAGGGCTCGTCCCGGTGGAACATGCCTGGAACACCTCCCCAGGGAGGTGTCCAGGGGACATCTTGAACAGATGCCCAACCCCCACACAGCGGCACTCTACTCCGAGCCCGTGTTACATCTTGTCTTTCGGTTCCATTACCCAAAGCTCATGACCATAGGTGAGGATAGGAATGTAGATTGATCTGTAAATCGAAGCTTTGCCCTTTCGCCTCATCTCCTTCTTTCCCACAACAGACTGATACAGTGACCCACATCACTGCAGGACGCTGCACCGATCCGCCTGTCAATATGACGCTCCATGAAACACGTGAACCAGACCTCTAGATACTTGAACTTCCCCACCTGAGGCAAGGCTACAAACCTCCCCAGTGCTGCAGGTCTTGGCTCGATGAAGCCATCAGGGCAACATCATCTGCAAAAACAGCAGAGATGAGATTCTGTGGTCCCTGAACCGGACCCCCTCCGGGCGCTGGCTGCGTCTGGAAATTTCTGTCCTTAAAAACGATGAACAGTACCTGTGACAAAGGTCAGCCCTGGCAGAGTCAAACATTGCTTGGGGAGCATAAAGCCCACACCAGTCACCGCCTCTTCACCAGAGAAATGCAGAGTCCAGCCCGTCTCAAGGAGTTGGGTTCCAGAGCCCAAGTTGCGTGTGGAGGTGAGGCCGACTATATCTAGTCGGTAACTCAACCTCCCGCACAAGCTCAGGGCTCCTCCCCCCTGTGAGGTGACATGTCCCCAGAGCCAGTCTCCATGTCCAGAGATCCGGTCGTTGAGGCCCCTGCCTTCGACTGTGCAGCAGCCCCTCACAGATCCTCCCGCAGGTGTGGTGGGTCCACGGGAGGACGGCCCCACATCGCTCTTCGGATTGAGCCTAAACCCGGCCCCTGGGGAAATCCCGGTCAAGCACCCACCCCAGTCCTGGCTCCAGGGTGGGGCCTGGTGATGCCGGTCCTGGCATAACAGGCCTTGTTTTCCTCCTCATGAAAACGGGTTCTGAACCGCTCTAGTTTGACCCGTCCCCCTGGACATGTTTGCCATAAGTGACCCAACGGGTCACCCCCGACAGCAGAGCTCCCAGGATCATTCAGGGGCTCAAACCCTCCACCACGTTAAGGTGGTGGTTCAAGGAGAAGAATCTAAAACTGATTTTTTATTTTGTTTACTACATTCACATCTGTCATTTATAGTTTTGATGCTTCAGTGAAAATCAGTGATGTAAATAATCATGGAAATAAAAAGAAACAGAAAAAATGGAAACGTGAAACTTTGTGACCGCTCGTGTCCCTGGTCATTCAGGGGGATCTCATCGTAATGACATAAGAGTTTCGTCTTTCAAAATCCTTCCTCCAGATATTCGCCGTCGTAAATTCTATGCACTGAAACACCACTGGCCCCATGAACGATCTTCATACACAGACTGTGAAGCAAGTGCAGCTCAAGATGTTCCTCCACCTTCTGAGCACCTGGCGAAGCTGCAGACGGGACGCAAATGAAAGACAGACGCTGGCTCTGGGCTCTGTGCAGCGTCCACAGTAAAGAGACAGAAGAAAGAGAAAGCGAGGGAAAGAGAGGGAAAGAGAGGGAAAGAGAGGGAGGAGGAGGCTGGGAAAACTACTCTCTCCTCTCAGCTCCTCTGTACACGATCGTCATTAACCCATCCCATCTGCTCGATGCTAACGCATGTAAGAGCTAATTGGAGTCTGTGTGTGTGTGTGTATATGTGTGTGTGTGTGTGTGTGTGTATGTGTGTTGTTTGTGCGTGTGGTGTGTGGTCGGGACACAGGTCCCATGGTGGTGGGCCCCATTGTAAAAAAGAGGGTTTTGTGTAGGAGGGTTATATCTCCATGTCATCATAACCACAGGTGATAGCATCGTTCCCCTCGCCGCTCCTCGCCATCCCTGCCCCTCGCCCCTCGCGCCCCCGCCCCTCGTCCCCTTCTCGCCCCTCGTCCCCCTATCACCCCCTCTCGCCCCTCGCCCAGTCACGAAGCTCCACCCAGCTCGTCACTTTGGGCCACACACGAGCGTCTCCTCAGAGGAAGTGTGTGACAGGACACAGTCGGAGCTGGGTTACAGTTGGTTAGTAGAGTTATTTACTCGAGTACATGTACTTGAGTAGTTTCCGGACGCTGTAACTTTACTCCTACTTGAGTAATATTCTGTTTTGAAGTAACAGTACTCGTAGATTTCTTGTTTCTTGTTCTCCATGTGATGATCTCATGTTTCTGGACTGTGAAGGTTTGATGAGGTTCCAGGCGTCAGTGGCTCAGTCGGTAGAGCCGGCAGAGCGTTCACTGGTCTGAAGGTTGCCGGGTTCTAATCCCGCTTCGACATAAAACGACATCATGGGTCTGATCCACTGACCTGCAGGTTGGGCGGTGTGATTCCAGCTGGTGAAGTGCTAAATAAAAGCTGCAGGTGAAGAGGGAAAAATGTTAAATTTACAGATATGATTTTGAACTTCTCGTGTCGTTTCTTATAGAAATGTGAAGAACAAAAGGTGTGTTTTTCAATCTGTTTCATATAAAAAACCTAAAGCGTTTCATGTGTGTAAAAACTGGCGACCATTTTGGAGCCATTCAGAACCAGAAGAAGATGAAGAGCGAGGCAGCTGAACGTGTCGCTTCTTTTTTGTTTGATGATTCGACAGTGAAACAGACGATTTGGAGACGATTCTGTGTTTGAGGAAACGAGACGAAACTGATGAAACTGATAAAAATTTACCTCATTGTTTGGAGTCCAAACTTGAATAAATCAGACTTGGAATTAGATTTTTTTTTAAATCAAAAAACCTCCCTGAACATGTCATAAAAATCATGATAAAGAAAAGACGGAAGAGAGTCTGGGTGTGTGTAGATGAAAAAGAAAGATGAGAAAGAGAGGCAGAAAGAGAGGAAAAGATCAGAGAGGAGAGAAAAGAAAGAAAGAAAGACGAAAAGAAAGAAAGAGAGTTGGAAGTGGAGAGAGTTTAAAAGAGAATAGAGAGGAACAAAGAGAAAGAGGCAGGGGACAAGAGAGAGAGGCAGAGAGAGAGGGAGAAAGATGAGAGAGAGATGAGAGAGAGAGAGGGAAGGAGAAAGAGTGATTGTGGAGAGAGGACCGGAGAGGAAAAGAAAGAGAAAAGAAGAGAGGGAAAAAAGAGAGAGAGAGGCAGAAAGAGCAGAGGGAGGGAAAGAAGCGAGAGAGAGAAAGAAGCGAGAAAAAGAGGAAGGAAAAGAGAGAAGGAGGAGGATCGTGGAAAGCGAGAGAGAGGGGAAAAAGAGAGAGGGAAAAAGAAAAGAGAGAGGAAAAAGAAGAGAGAGAGAGGCAGAAAGAAGAGGGAAAGAGAGAGAGAGAAAGAAAGAGGGAAAGAAGAGAGCGAAAGAGAGAGAAAGAGGGAGAGAGAGAGAGAGAGGAAAAGAGAAAGAGAGGAAAAGAGAGAGAGAGCAGAAACGAGAAGAGAGGGAAAGAGGGAGAGGGAGAAAGAAAGAAAAGAAAGAGGACAAGGAGAGAGAGAAAGAGGGAAAGAAAGAGAGAGAGAAAAAAAGAGAAAGAGAGAAAGAAAAAAGAGAGAGAGGCAGGAGAGAGGCAGGAATAAGAGGGAAAAGAGAGAGGGAGAAGGGAGAAAGAGAAAAAAAGAGAGAAAAAGAGACAGAAGGAGAGGGAAACTTTAAGTCCTGATCCCATTTGTCCCATAGTGACATTTGGGTGAAATAGAACACTCTGTTCCACCTTGTGATGTCATCATGTGGTGACACAGGAAGTGCTCCACTGTGTTTTAAAACTCCACATCTTCATTTCTAGAGTCATTTGTATCATTTCATCTTCTGGAATTGCCATTTATCTCGATCACAAAAACCTGAACAAAGATAAAAGGAGCTGTGAACTTGAAAAACTACCACTTGATGACATCACAAGGTGGAACAGAGCGTTTGGAGCTTGGGAGATGATAAAGTGTGACTCAAACATGTGTAAATGAAACAAAACACAGCTCCAGTGTGGTTTTTAGAACATGGTTTAACTCTCACTGCCGTAATATTGGACGTTTAAAACCTCTTTGATTGAATTATAATCAAAAGCAGGTTAATTACTCCTCACCAGAGCCGTGTGTGTGCAGCTGCGTGTCCCGGTCCCTGGAGAGCGGCGGTTGCGTGTTTGTTGTGTCCACGTTGTGTAAATAAACATGTGCGGTTATGTTGGGGGCGGGGCTGGGACCTGGAACGCCGCTGCCTCTAACCTGCTCGCAGATTGTGAAAGTCCTTCGTTCTGTCTTGGGGTTACTCCGCGGAGGATCTTGACCCTTCAGTGGGTCACGTCAGAAAAGAGAAAAATAAAACACAGCAGACAGGAAAAGTATTTCTGACACGATCACAGGCGCAGAGTCAGATCAGCTTCGGTCAGGTCAGAATGTGGAGAACAGGGTCAGATATGTCACAAAAGGATGGGTTTAAAAAATCGAGAGAGGCGTGGTGTGTGAAACAGAAATGTGTCCCGCTTAAATAAATAATAAATAAATCAGCTTTACTTTAGTATAATTTAGGTTTTTGTACCGACTTGTTTAATCACACTTATTGATTTATTTCTTATTTACATAATTGATCATGACGACACATAAATTATACATGATTCTTGTGTCGTTCGTCCTTCAGACCTTAGTCCTTAACTCTTCATGTGAAAAGTCCTGGGACAAAATCATCACGACTAAACCAGGTCTAAACAGGATTAAACCAGGATTAAAACCAGGTCTAAACCAGGTCTAAACCAGGATTAAACCAGGTCTAAACCAGGATTAAAACAAGGACTAAAACCAGGCCTAAACCAGGATTTAACCAGGTCTAAACCAGGATAAAACCAGGATTAAACAAGGACTAAACCAGGATTAACCAGATCTAAACCAGATTAAACATGGACTAAACCAGGTCTAAACCAGGTCTAAACCAGGATTAAACCAGGTCTAAACCAGGATTAAACCAGGTCTAAACCAGGATTAAACCAGATCTAAACCAGTCTAAGCCAGGTCTAAATCAGGTCTAAAACAGGACTAAACCAGGTCTAAACCAGGACTAAACCAGATCTAAACCAGGATTAAACCAGATCTAAATCAGGTCTACACCAGGACTAAACCGGGCCTAAACCAGGACTAAATCAGGTCTAAACCAGGATTAAACCAGGATTAAACCAGGATTAAAACCAGGTCTAAATCAGGTCTAAACCAGGTCTAAACCAAGACTAACATCAGTACTAAACCAGGACTAAACCAGGTCTAATCCAGGACTAAACCAGAACTTAACCTGAACTAAACAAAGAGAAGATCAGGACCTGAACCAGGACTAAACCGGGTCTTAACCAGGACTAGACCGGCCCTGAGTCTGTGTGATCTCTCTTTAGACCTGAACCACTTTCTCACCGTTTTTCAAACCGGGCTAAATCTAAATTCATTACATTTTCCGTCTCCAGTCGCTCGTGTCGTCTCAGAGCGGCGTCGGCCCCTCAGAGCGGCGTCGGCCCCTCGGAGCGGCGTCGGCCCTCAGAGCGGGCGTCGGCCCCTCAGAGCGGCGTCGGCCCCCTCGGAGCGTCGGCCCCTCAGAGCGGCGTCGGCCCCTCAGAGCGCCGCCGGCCCATCAGAGCGGCGCCGGCCCTCTCAGAGCGGCGTCGGCCCCTCGGAGCGTCGGCCCCTCAGAGCGGCGTCGGCCCCTCAGAGCGCCGCCGGCCCCTCAGAGCGGCGTCGTCGGCCCCTCGGAGCGGGCGTCGGCCCCTCGGAGCGGCGTCGGGCCCCTCGGAGCGGCGTCGGCCCCTCGGAGCGTCGGCCCCTCAGAGTGGCGTCGGCCCCTCAGAGCGCCGCCGGCCCCTCAGAGCGGCGTCGGCCCCCTCGGAGCGGCGTCGGCCCCGTCAGAGCGGCGTCGGCCCCTCGGAGCGGCGTCGGCCCCTCAGAGCGGCGTCGGCCCCTCAGAGCGGCGTCGGCCCCTCGGAGCGTCGGCCCCTCAGAGCGGCGGCGCGGCCCCTCAGAGCGCCGCCGGCCCCTCAGGAGCGGCGTTGGCCCCGCAGAGCGGCGTCGGCCCCTCGGAGCGTCGGCCCCTCAGAGCGGCGTCGGCCCCTCAGAGCGCCGCCGGCCCTCAGAGCGGCGCCGGCCCCTCAGAGCGGCGTCGGCCCCTCGGAGCGTCGGCCCCTCAGAGTGGCGTCGGCCCCTCAGAGCGCCCCGGCCCCTCAGAGCGGCGTCGGCCCCTCGGAGCGGGGTCGGCCCCTCGGAGCGGCGTCGGCCCCTCGGAGCGGCGTTCGGCCCCTCAGAGCGGCGTCGGCCCCTCAGAGCGGCGTCGGCCCCTCGGAGCGTCGGCCCCTCAGAGCGCCGTTAGCCTCCGTCGTGCTTCACTTCTCTGTGTACTCCTCCGTTAGCTCCTGCGTAAACATGTGGTCCGCTGACTTCCTCTGCGCACACACAGTTTACATGTCCAGAACACACTGAATTATGCCTGTGTATTGTGTTCTATGGCCCGCGCCGCAGCCGTGGAGCTGACGGAGGCGGGGATTGTTTGGCGTTTACAGTCGCACTCCGCTGGCACCGGCCCATCTTTTATGTGGTCACGGTTAAACTTGAGCCACATGTCCCGACTGCCATGTATCTGATAATATTTATTTTATTAGCGTTAGCACGATTCTTCCACTCGTAAATATCTGTTGGCATCTGAGTTTGAGTTCATAAAAACGCCGCACGCACACAAGTGTCAAACCAAACAGCGATGGATTTTGTATCTTAAACAGATCCCGACGCGTTGGTTTGCTCGTTCACGCTGAGGCGAAACGGGGCCAACGCATCACGACTGTTATTTAATTTAATGTAACTCAGGGTAACACAGAACGACCAAGTCACGAGCTTTAAGTCGAGTTATAACGACGTCCTCAAAAAAGACCTGTGTGCCTGCTCAAAACAAGTATAATACCTTTTTTTTAAGACCTCATAGGAGTGAAATACCTCCTCTTTAATACTCATAGAAGTAAATACCTCCTCTTTAATACTCCATAGAAGTAAATACCTCCTCTTAATACTCCATAGAAGTAAATACCTCCTCTTTAATACCCCATAGAAGTAAATACCTCCTCTTTAATACCACATAGAAGTAAATACTTCCTCTTTAATACCACATAGAAGTAAATACCTCCTCTTTAATACTCCATAGAAGTAAATACCTCCTCTTTAATACTCCATAGAAGTAAATACCTCCTCTTTAATACCCATAGAAGTAAATACCTCTCCTCTTTAATACCCCATTGAAGTAAAATACCTCTTTAATACCCCATAGAAGTAAATACCTCCTCTTTAATACCCCATAGAAGTAAAATACCTCTTTAATACTCCATAGAACTAAAATACCTCCTCTTTAATACCACATAGAAGTAAATACCTCCTCTTAATACCCCATAGAAGTAAATACCTCCTCTTAATACCCCATAGAAGTAAAACCTCCTCTTTAATTCTCCATAGAATTAAAATACCTCCTCTTAATAAGCTCTCAGGACGACCTCAGGACCTTTTCTGTTCTGAGATCTATTTTTGGATCTTGGAAACTTTGAAAAGAACATAACTTGATACGAACGTGACTTGGCCAAATAAATGGGATTTTTCTAATCCAATCTGGCAACTTCAACCAGTAACCTGATCGTAACCTGGTGGTGACTCCCAGAGCCAAAAAGAACAGGGCATTCACCGGTTTCAGATTCCAGTATGCAACATTTTGATGACTTCTTCTCATGCAAAAGATTATAATATTTAGTTTTAAATAGTTAATCACTATGGCAACAGTTTCATCATTCTGAAACCCACAGACAGAAGAACCTGAGAGCGTTAAATCAGCCCTATGTGTTTGTGTCACTCTATAGTTCTCATCTCTGACCCCAGTGGATCATTATGTTATAATTTGCACATTTTAATCACAATATTGATCTAAAACCACTTCATAAAAGAAACAAGTCCAACTGGAGCTGTAAACATCATCACAACACAGAAAAAACATCACACTAGAGCAGCACTTTTTTTCTCATTTGTACCAAAATGACGACGCGACGCTGCCGAGAACGGGACCTGATCAGCAAAAGGCCGTCTGGAAAATAGTGGATTAAAGATTAAACTCAAACATGAATCACTCCAAATACAACGTCAGAGGCTCAGCGAAGAAGAAACGACTAGAACATGGAGAAACCATTCTGAAATGTCCATTTTGCAGAAACAGCTCTGATTTAAACAGCTTTGGTTTGTTACTGGCCCACTTTACTGGCCCACTTTACTGGCCCACTTTACTGGCCCACTTTACTGGCCCACTTTACTGGCCCACTTTACTTTTTCCCTGGGGCCTGCTGTGATCTGTCCACTCAGTTCTGGCCGTTCTGGATCATCAAAAAGCTGTTAGCTGCAGTGAAGATCTGCACAGGAGGAACAAATGTGGTTTTGATGGGGCTCGTTCAAAGCGTCCTTTTAAATTTTGTTTTTTTATAGTAATCCACAGAGCCAGACTTATTTCAGTGAGTTTGAGTTGGTTTAAGTCAGCGCAGTGGCGAGAGCGGTGTCGACAGTGTGGTGCAGATCGTATCTTTGAAGAGAAAATACTCAGCCAGTTTATGTTCCTTTACAAAGCATTAAAGTTCTCCGGGTTTGGGTAGGGGCCAGTGGAAGCTTGTACACGGGAACAGAAGTAGTAAAAATCTGTAACTCAATGAGCACCGCCTAGAATATCATGTAGAGGTTATGGTGGACTTAAATGCTCCATAAATATACAAGAAACACGAGTCAAAACAGTACACTACGGCTTCACAAACCTGATGTGATGTGCAGTAGTTTCGTGTGTGGTCTTAAATCGCTGATTTGCCAAACGTTTGTCTTACAAATTGGTACAAAAGGAAAAAAAATGCTGCTCACTAGTGTGATGTAGCACAATTTACACAAGAAACATATCTGCTCTGAAACTTTGAACATGAATCTAACAAAATTACAAAATGTTTTCTTATACTTTTATTTGTCAAATAATAAACGGTGCATTAGAGGAGTTAAGTGTACTACGTGGTTGCTAGGTAACAGTTATGGAATCCAACAGTGTGATGTCATGATTTCCAACCAGGAAGTAAAATTTGCAACATAAAAAAATGATAATATGTATTATATGTAATGTTAAATATAATGATCTTAAATGTCCAACCTTTAAATGCTCTGTGTAACATTTCTGGTGAGAGTCCACTCCCTGGTTGACCATATGCAGATGTTATCACCGTCCATTCATTTTCCAGGGTCGTGGGGGCAGCAGTCGAAGCAAGGACTGATGTCACCCACCCCAGACACTTCCTCCAGCTCCTCCGGTGGACCCCAAGGCGTTCCCAGTCCAGCCGAGAGACCTAGTCCCTCCAAAGTGTCCTGGTCTTCTCTGAGGCCTCCTCCTGGGGGACATGCCTGGAAAACCTCCCCAGAGAGGCGTCCAGGAGGCATCCTGAACAGATGCCTGAGACACCTCAGCTGCTCCTCCCGGTGTGTGACTGAGCTCCTCACCCTGTCTCTAAGGGAGCGCCCAGCCACCCTGCAGAGGAAACTCATTTGACCATTTGCATCTACCATCTTGTCCTTTCGGTCATGTCTGTGTAATTGATCTGTCGTCCAGGTCTGATCCAGAGCAAAAGGCAAAATCTGGACAAAATCTGTCAACTGGACAAATTGTTGTATTAGTGAAGATGTTTTGCTGCTCATCCAAGCTGTTTCTTCTTCAGCCACTTCTTCAATTCCAAACTGAAGAAGTGGCTTGAATGAGCAGCGAAACATCTTCACTCCTACAACATGTGTCCAGTTGACAGATTTAACTTTGTCTTTTTTTTTGTTCCAAGCTCATGACCTTAGGTCAAAGCTCATGACTTAGGTGAGGGTCAGACGTAGATTGATCTGTAAATCAAGAGCTTTGCCTTTGGACTCAGCTCCTTCTTCACCACAACAGTCAAAATCCACCTGTCGATCTCACGCTCCATCCTCCCCTCACTCAGAGAAGGAGTTGTGATTGCTTTCCCTGGAATGTCCCATAGTATGTCATTAAATTTGTGTATCTCCACGGTGCCTCCACTAGGCCAAGATGCAGGTCAGATCTGTGGAAAGACGAGCCCGCTCACAGATGATAATGCATGTTTTTGAGAAGTTTAATGCTATACTGCGGAAATTTCACCACCCCTTGCTAACTCACGACCAGATAAACCACAGATGATTGTAGAGTACACAGGACACACGGAGGATGTACAGAAATGTGACAGGTGCTGTGATAATGAGATGCTCTGTTATTCTCTTCACCTGTCAGTCACCTGTCAGTGTGTCCAGCACAACCGTCTGATACAGTCTGTGGTCATGTGTTCTACACAGCTCATAATGACATGTAACATAAAACATGGTCCTAATCCTGTGGTGAGGCTCTGTCCTCACCAGGGCATGTGGACAGTGAAACATCAAAGTACAGGCCCAAATGGAAAGTTACTATGTGTGATTGTCTATGGAAAGTCTGGGTTCATACACGTGGAAGAGCGTAAACACTGGTCCTAATGGAGGGAAGAGGCTTTTATCTGCAGCTCTGCGGAGGAGGAGCGGCTCAGACATGCAAACACTGTTAACAGACACAGCACAGTCTGATATACTGCATAAACTATTGTGTATTGCAGCTCCAGGGTGCTCTTACCGTGAGAAGAAACGTCTCAGTTTGAGGAGTCTTCACCATTAAGAGCAAACAACAGTGAAGTCCTCCACTCTCCTTCAATCACATGGTCTAATGGGCAAAGTAAGACAAGTTTATCTGTGGAGAACAGCTGGTCCACAAAGTCATTCAAAGAGCTTTACAGAATAAGAACGACATTAAAATCACAATACTGTACAACCAATCAGAACATAAATAATCATCATAAAATGAACATTAAAAGATAAGAGGCAGAATAAAACTCTTTCAGTCACAGCAGCTAAACAGAACCGTTTGAGCTGGATTTAAAACATTGTCAAAGTCGAGTCTGTCTCACATCTTCAGGAAGAATGATCCAGGTTTTAACTGAACAAAACTGAAACACTGATTCACCTGGTTTAGTCCTGGTTCAGTCCTGGTTTAGTCCTGGTTTAGTCCTGGTTTAGTCTTGGTTCAGTCCATGTTTAGTCCTGGTTTAGACCTGGTTTAGTCCTGGTTTAGTCCTGGTTTTTTAGTCCTGGTTTAGTCTTGGTTCAGTCCATGTTTAGTCCTGGTTTAGACCTGGTTTAGTACTGGTTCAGTCCATGTTTAGTCCTGGTTTAGACCTGGTTTAGTACTGATGCAGTCCATGTTTAGTCCTGGTTTAGTCTTGGTTTAGTCCTGGTTTAGTCCTGGTTTAGTCTTGGTTTAGTCCTGGTTAGTCCTGGTTAGTCCTGGTTTAGAGCTGGTTTAGTCTGGTTTTAGTCCTGGTTTAGTCCTGGTTTAGTCCTGGTTTAGTCCTCAGAGTGTGAGATGGTTCATGTGGCACAAACTTGTGGGAGATGTACTTTGGTGCTGGTCCATGGAGAGACTTGTACAAAAGCAGAGCTGCTTTAAAGTTGGTATAAAGCTGATTTTATGTGGACCCCAAAGACAATGACTTCAGTCTTATCTGAGTTTAGCCCGAGAAAGTTACTTTACATCCACACACTGATCTGTTGGATGTGTATTAACTGACCTAACAGCAGCATGTAGAGATTGAACAACTGGGGTCCCCAGGTTTGACCCCTGGGGCATCCCACAGGTCAGGGCCATTTCATCTGAGACACAGTTTTCTAATTTCAACAAAGTACTTTCCTGTCCTCTAGAAAGGATTGAACCAGTTTAGTCCAATACCACAGATGCCCTCCCAGTCCTCTAGTCTCTGTAAGAGCATCATGATCCACAGAGTCAAAGGAGACTCAGATCTAACAGGATCAACACTGAGACTTTGCTGCAATCAGTGTCAGGTGGATGTCCTTTGTCACCTTGATAAGAGCAGTCTCAGTCTGTGGTGGGTCTAAAACCCGACTGGAAAACATTAAATGAGTTATTCATTTGGAGGTAGTTAATAAGCTGTTGTAAACAACTTTCTCTGAGGACTTTTCCTAAAAACGGCAGATTTGAGATGGGTCGGTAATTGTTCAGGAACTGGTCACCATTCACCAGTGAGCGGCTATGTTATGGCTTTATTTATTGTGTTTTTAAATATATGATTAGAATTGAAATCTAAAAGGTAAAACAGTGTTATAAATGTTCAACTTTTTCTCATCTGTTGCACAAAAGTATCGTGTCTGGATGCACCTGAGTCATTTTCACTAACGATGGACCTCTGGCTGTAATCATGCCGTCGTCAGGTTTGGTCGTCGGGGTTGTTTTCCGCTTTTGAGAACATTATTCTGTTAAGAGCTGCTTAGACCTGATTAAGGAATTACCAACAATTGGAAACAATTTAGTGAAATTTAGCTCCTAACTGCACAAAGCCATGTGACGTTTACACCAATCAGGCAAAACATGTGTCCTCCATTTCCCCCTCGAGGTCTTCACTCCCTCGTGCATCACCTTCAGCCTTGTCTTATTAGACTCAGAATGAGATATCAAAAAATACTTCTGTGTGTTTTGTCAAATCCTGTTAAGTATAGGACTGTAAAGTTTGTTGTTGTAGGTGCTACTTTAAAGGGCTGGATTTTGAGGAAAAGGCCTTGACATTACATTGTCCCATATAAGTCTATGGAGCAGCTGGAGTAAATGAAATATTAAAAGATCATTTGGTGTAGAGGGAACAGTTTTGTTGTTTTCAAATCAAAGCTAGTAGGTTAACAGACCAAAAAAGAAAAAAAAAAAAAGTGTTTTGCCTGTAGTATCTCTCCCTAGCGAGTTACGTTTATTGAGAAGATGTAGTTTCCAAAAAGTCTGTGATAACAAGAGCAAAATATGAAAAAATAAAAAAATAAAAAAAAACAAGATACAAGGTGAGACCAAAATAGTGAACTGAAACACAAAATGTTTATGTCAAATCTCGTCTTGTCCCATTCCCGTTGGCCCTAATCTGTGTGTCTTGTCTCGTCCCCTACTGTTAAATTTTAAAAGCACTAAGACAGTCAAAGGTCAAAGGTCAAATCTATTTGTATAGCACATTTACAACAACCAAAGCTGTCCCAAGTACTTCACACAGGAACAGCGGCACTTGGTTTATTCCATAGACTGTTAAATATAAATGGACATAACCTGCTAGGCGTTCCAAACAGGAAGTGATCATGGACGCACTTCTGGCTCCATCGTCTCTGGCTCCAATTCACTTTAAATTGAAAAACTGTGTCCCCTCTCTCTGTACCTGCCTGCTGTCAGACTCATTTTTTTCTTAAATGTTCGTATTAACCCTCTACATGATCCTGGGGGTTTTTATTTCACTTTTGTGTCTGTAAATCAAGATATGAACATTAATAACAGACAGATCACATGACTTCTTTCTCTGAGGTCGCTGCCACTAGCGTTAGCCAACAGGTTTGATTGACAGCGTTGCTAAGTGCCCACTCCCTGTTAAACCAAACGTGGAACTCGGCATCAAATTAGCCGCTATAAACTGCTCTAGACTTGATGAGCTTAATTTGACTGGAGCCGAACGCTGTAGGCAACTTTATACAGTCTATGGTCCCACCCATACAGTTGTCTAAAATTGAAAAGCGCTAACACAGGCAAGGGTCAAGGTTGAAATTTTTTGTATAGCGCATTTACGACAACCAAGGCTGCCCAAAATGCTTCACACAGGAACGGCGTAAATAGTCAGTTGGTTTTGTTCACTAACTTCTGGTCTGAATGTTTATTTACTGCAGTTAACAAGAAAACGGTTCTAGCTTTAGTTTTGGTAAGTGCTTTCACCAAAATATATGTCCTCGGTTTGTCCAAAAAAGACATTTAGAACTCCTCGTGGATGAGTTTGGAACATGTTTTTGAAGTATTTTGGATCCTACAACAATGTACTCATCAGTCCGGAGTGAAGACAGCACCAGCTCAGGGTTCACAGCGAGATGTTTTTGGTTTCACTAAAATGCTGTGTTTTATTGAGAGCCTTCAAAAGCTTTGGAATCTAAAACTTGGCGGTTTGGGGGCAGGCAAAGAAAATAACAGTTGTAAATTATGTTTTCATGCAGTTTTGTCTGGATTCAAGTTATTTTTCATGTCAAAATAGCTCTGGGGTCTCGAGGAGGGATTGGACAGCCCTGCGGTTGTATCTATATCTATGTGTAACTACTCTCAGAATGAGAGATTCTTTTTGTCCGACAGGAGCGTCTCCTTTACAGGTTTGGGCAACTCCTTGTATCTTTCTCAGAAGTGTTACATGGCAGAGTAGTGATGCTTAGTGACGCTGTAGTGTAGTGATGTTGTTGTGATGTTGTTGTGACGTTGTAGCGACGCTGTAGTGATGCTGTAGGTGACAGTGTAGTGACGGTGTAGTGTAGTGATGGTGTAGTGACACTAGTGATGCTGTAGTGAGTGTGTGTAGTGATGCTGTGGTGACGATGTAGTGGATGCTGTAGTAACGGTGTAATGATGTTGTGCCGCTGTAGTGACGCTGTAGTGATGGTGTAGAGATGCTGTAGTGACAGTGTAGTGACAGTGTAGTGATGTTGTTGTGACGCTGTAGTAACGCTGTAGTGATGGTGTAATGATGCTGTAGTGATGGTGTAGTGATGGTGTAGTGATGTGTAGTGACGCTGTAGTGATGGTGTAGTGATGCTGTCGCACACATAGAGAACAGGCACACATAGAGAACAGGCACACATAGAGAACAGGCACACATAGAGAACAGGCACACATAGAGAACAGGCACACATAGAGAACAGAAGAAACAGGGTAATAGATAATAGTAAGAAATAATTTAAGAAATAGATTCAAAATAAAACTCTAATATACACATATATATACATATAGATATACAAAGTGAAAGTGATAAAGTGACTTGAGTATTGCACATGGGTTTGATTAAATATGGCTGAATGACACATGTTCAGAGTTAACAGTGTTCATTGTATAGTCTGACAGCAGCAGGAAGGAAAGACCTGCGGAACCTCTCCTTCACACAGCGAGGGTGAATCATTCTGTCACTGAAGCTGCTCTCCAGGGCAGACAGAGCGTCCTGCAGGGGTGAGACTCATGGTCCAGCATAGAGATGACCTTAGCCAGGACCCTCCTGTCCCCCACCTCCTGCACTGAGTCCAGAGGACAGCCCAGGACGGAGCTGGACTTCTTGATGATCTTGTCCAGCTTCTTCCTCTCCCTCTCTGTGATGCTGCTGTTCCAGCAGACCACACCGTACAGGATGGCTGATGCCACCACAGAGATAAGGTGGTACGGTCCCTCGTCCCGGTTATACTCGTTGGACTGGTTTTGCAGCTGATGTCATCAAAAATTCCCTCTGGAGTGGGTGATTCTAACTAGAGGCACTGTTCTGTCTGAAGCTCAGACATACTCAAGTTAGACTTTAATCTGAGCTTTTGTTTTAACACAATCTGAATTTAAATGAACTGGTTTTGCCGGAATTACAAACAGATGAGTTGATTTTGTACTTTTAAACAAGTCTCCCTCGAATCACAACCTAGATAGCGTTAGCCTGGAGTTTTTTCAGTTATGCTGCGTTCAGACCGTAGCATCAGGGGCAACAGAGAGGCCGCCAAGCCGATGTTCTTGTGTAAAATCAAACTCCTAAACAGGACCTTGAACGCTTGTATCGATCTTCTGAAAACTTGCTCTTTAAATCCATATATTAATAATCTGACACAGTTTGCTAATGTGTGCATTGTGTCACCATGGTAACTGATGAACATTCTCCATAGACATACATGCAGAGCCTCCCTAGTCATCATCAAATTAGTGTTTCCAAAACCATCGGTACACAAGCTCTTGCCAGGGGGTCGTACTTGAATATAAAATGTTATTTGAGGTTGTAAATGGTAAATGGGATTTGGACAAATACCTATAAAAGTGCATAAACTTCTTGTTAATATGTCAGGATATTTTTGGCATGACTCTTAAAAAGAATAGTAATTGTTTTTACAATTTTACACCTGTGCAAAAAAAGGAGGATCGTAGGAGATACTGCATCATCCACACAGAGAAAATTAACTGAAAATATCACCTCCATTTTAACGATGGCCGTTTCCTGACACACACCATGCACAAAAAAGGAAATTAGAGAGACTTTAGTTAGAATTATCACTGAGCGTGACATCTGCAAACCAGACCAACCATTCCCAGCTCAATGTTACATTTTTGCCCAAATAGTTACCAGAGTTGAACTTCAGAAGAACCGTGATGTAAGCACAGAAACAGCCCCAGAGATAGATGAGGTTTGTCTTCACCAGTGACCAGTGGTGGAAGGTACGACCAGTCACACATTTGGACAAACCCTCTCGCTCGATGTTTTTTTTTCTTGTTTACTACTTTCTACATTTTAGATACATATGGACGACATCAAATATATGAAGTAAGATATATGGAATTTTGTAGTGAAGAAAAAAACATTCCCATCTGTTTTCTTGGTCTTTATCCAGGGCGGGTCACAGTTTTTGAGCGGAGGCCCAGACTTCCCCTTCCACACACACTTGATCCAGCTCGGGGGATCCCGGGGCATTCCCAGGGCCAGCCGAGAGTCCTCCAGCATGTCCTGGGTGTTCTCTGAGGCCTCTCACCTCAGGTGTTCCTCTCCACGTGGAGGAGCAGCGGCTCTACTCTGAGCTCCTCCCGTGTGACTGAGCTCCTCCCCCTTTCTCCAAGGGAGCACCCAGACACCCTGCGGAGGAAACCAATTTAAAACGCTTGTATCCGCCATCTTGTCCTTTTGGTCATTACCCAAAGCTCATGACCATAGGTGAAAAAAAACATTGAAAAAAAGTTAATAAATTAAACATTTATATTCAAATAAAGTAGCCTTTTGCAACAGTACTGCAAACCCTTGTCCTTCTCTCAGTGAGCTTCATGATGAAGTCTCCTGAAATGGTTCTCACTTATTTCTCCACTGGGGGGCGGTACAGGGACCTCCAGCTGCCTCATGAGGAAGAACCTGGGGCCAACATACTCGACCACCTGGACTCGAGGACCCCTGACAGCTCGGCTCTGTGGAGGACTTTGATGGA
The DNA here is from genome assembly GCA_019594935.1 of Periophthalmus modestus. Taxonomy (NCBI): domain Eukaryota; kingdom Metazoa; phylum Chordata; class Actinopteri; order Gobiiformes; family Gobiidae; genus Periophthalmus; species Periophthalmus modestus. The sequence continues at coordinate 1,793 of JAIEZT010000723.1, read as the reverse complement.
CAGGACATGGACAGCTGTGGGAGCACACTGGAGTCGAGCGATAGCCGGCCTCCACTGTGGTCCTGTGGTCGTCCAGCGGAAAGGGGCAGGGTCCCGGCTGGACAGTATCCATAGAGCCACAGAGCCTCTGCGGCTCAGGCCTCACTGCAGTGTCCCGGCTCAGCTGCGCCGGCTCAGCTGGGCCGCACTCGTCCAGCCTCGCTCAGGTCTTACGTCTCAGAGACTGAACTCCAGGCCTTCAGCACAGAGCCGTAAAACCCTGAAGTCCACCACCTTAAGGAGAGGAGGAGGAAGAGGAGAGAAGGATAAAGAGAGTAGGAGAGGAGGAGGAAGAGGAGAGAAGGATAAACAGAGGAGGAGGAGGAGAAGAGGAGGAGGAGGAGAGGAGGGGAAGAGGAGAGAGAGGATAAAGGGAGAGGAGGAGAGAAGGATAAAGAGAGGAGGAGGAGGAGAGGAGGAGGAAAGGGAGAGAAGGAGAAGAGAGAGAAAAGGATAAAGAGAGGAGGATGAGGAGAAGAAAGAGAGGAGAATGAAGAGAGGAGAATGAAGAGAGGAGGATGAGAAGAGGAGGATGAAGAGAGGAGGAGGAAGAGAGGAGAATTAAGAGAGGAGGATGGAGAGGAAATGAGGAGAATGAAGAGAGGAGGAAGAGAGGAGGATGAGGAGAGGAGGAGGAAGAGAGGAGCAGCAGGAGAGGAGGAAGAGAGGAGGAGGAGAAGAGGAGGATGAAGAGAGGAGGATGAAGACAGGAGGAGCAAGAGAGGAGGATGAAGAGAGGAGGAGGAAGAGAGGAGGAGGAAGAGAGGAAGATGAGGAGAGGAGGATGAGAAGAGGAGGATGAAGAGAGGAGGAGGAGGAAGAGAGGAGGAGGGGGAAGAGAGGAGGATGAGGAAAGGAGGAGGATGAAGAGAGGAGGATGAGAAGAGGAGGATGAAGAGAGGAGGAGGAAGACAGGAGGATGAGGAGAGGAGAATGAGGAGAGGAGGATGAAGACAGGAGGATGAAGACAGGAGGATGAGGAGAGGAGGATGAGGAGAGGAGGATGAAGACAGGAGGATGAAGACAGGAGGATGAAGAGAGGAGGATGAGGAGAGGAGGATGAAGACAGGAGGATAAAGACGGGAGGATGAGGAGAGGAGGATGAAGAGAGGAGGATGAAGACAGTAGGATGAGGAGAGGAGGATGAGGAGAGGAGGATGAAGACAGGAGGATGAAGACAGGAGGATGAAGAGAGGAGGATGAGGAGAGGAGGATGAAGACAGGAGGATAAAGACGGGAGGATGAGGAGAGGAGGATGAAGAGAGGAGGATGAGAAGAGGAGGATGAAGACAGGAGGATGAGATCAGCGGTGAATCCCAGACATTTGGCTCACATCTGTTTCGTGTCTCATCTGTGAAAGTCGTAAAAGCTGGACGTGTTTAAACTGTTTTCGTGCCGTCCCGTCGTCAGGGGAGGTCACATGACCATTTCCGCTCTCACTCTTCAAAACTGATACTAGATTTTCAACTTCAGCTTCCAGGACTGTGAGAGAACTGGTTATTTCAGAGGGTCCGGTGAGCCAGCAGTGAGTCAGAATGATGTATTTCAAAAGGATATACAGTAGAAGTATATTTTCTCTCCACTCAAAACCTTGAATTTTGATGTTTAGTATTTGAGGTTTCAGGCTGTGAGGTCGTCCACCTGCAGCGTTGTGTCTTTATATAAATGTTAAAATGTGAAAGACCTGAGATTAGACCTGTCATGACAACACGTTTAGAGTCTCCATATATCGCCACAGAGAAAGAAACGATAAC